>OU015496.1:85463972-85643972 GCA_907164885.2 Dolomedes plantarius | reverse complement strand
AACTCAAATAACTGGTTGACTTATAGCATTCTAATGAAATGCGAGATATGATAAGAGAGACCAGAGAGATAGATGGACAGATACAAAAATAGAGAGAGAGATAGTGTGGTGGTAATCATATGGTATAACGAACTATAAAGATAGATAATAATAGTTAAATAATGCTACTTAACCTCAACTCATCTATAACTAAGTCAAATATAAATAAATGAGAATAGCGAAGAATGTGTACACAGCTAGTTTTCTATACTCGGTCATGAATCAAATTTGAGAAAATTTATAATTTAAAAAGAAAAAAACTTTTTAAAAATTATAAATGTACTTGCTATAAAGACAAGCTTGATAGAAAGTACTATGAGATTTTTAGCAGTAAAAAATTAATGCAGAATTTGCATATCTCTTGTGCGATATATTTTAAAATAATGTTTTACAACGAATGTATTCAGTATTTGTATGACTGTCCAGCCTAATTTCATAAAAAGACCAAATGATTTTCTAAAATTTTGAACCAAGTGCACATTTGGTTTCTCAAATAAGTGCAAATGTTCCATAATACATAAAATTTCTTCAAACAATCAAAAGAATTGGTATCTAATATTAATATATGAATATGCTCTTCGCATGACGTCTGAACGGTGCTACTAAACACCTACTGCAGTCTGGAGTTCTCATTAAAAAAATATTTTTCTTACTAACAAAAGTTTCAAAAATTTTCCAAGGTAACAAAATTTTCAACATGCTTAAAACTGTTTACGTTTTCCTTCGTGACTTTCTAGGCGTGATAAATCCAAGTTTTTGAATAAAAGACTTTATGAGTGCACGTTTAAGGTATACTATAAGATTTATTACTTTACATTCTTAACTACACCCTTCTTCTTAGAAAAATAATTATTTCAAATGCGATAAAAAGAACTGCCCTTTATTGCAACACACGCGATTTTTTTTATTTTTACTTAATACTTATCTTCAATTGGTATACATCTTTTATAGTTTCATGTTAACGGCAGGATTTGTTCATGTTTACACATAAACATTCTTTATAGTTGTTAAAAAATAAACTGGAGGGGGGGGGGGGGTGTGAAGAAGATTTTAGTTGTACTAAACAGTTTGAAGTATATCCGCATGAAATGTAAATAAGAAAATTGGAAAACAAGCAAGAATAAAATTTTAAAATTACTCATTTTGTATGGATATATAGTCTTGAAACGAAGTACAAAACATTTCAGACAACCTTATAAAATCTTAAAGGCGGGAGAAAAATTCAATCAAAAGTTTTGGGGATCAGAAATTCCTTAAAATTGCAAAACAAAATGGCCTGATATGAACAAATTTAAGTTTAGCTTCACTAAAGAAAATATTTAAAGTTATCAAAGCTTTTAATACTATTTTTTTAAATTGATAAAACATTAATTCTACGCATGTACAATGAATGATAATCAACAGCAGTGTATATGCAACCACTAAATGCTAAATTCCCTTTCCACTCCACCCAAAAACTCTTGAAATATGAATTAATGTCCATTGCAATGAAAAGAAATACACACCCTTGGCATCATATGTAATACGTGTCGTATAATTCATACGAGTACAAAAATTCACACACACACCCATGGACGTTTTACGTACATGGCTGTTAGGTACTTATATTACGTTGGGCTGATTTTCACAGATATTCTCACATGTGTATGAGAAAAGTAAAAATTTACACTTAAAAAAAGCTAAGATAAATTCAGCTATTAACTAGGTCACGTCTTACAAAAAATAAATCTTAACACCACTACACGCTCATGCCCTATATATTTAATTCCACACACACACAAAAAAAAACAAGACCCCCTTCGTGAGCACACAGAAAAAATTTCCAAGACGCCGCAACAAAGGGAAGAAAACCTGGGAATGGGTTTACCGCTGAAAAGAGTTAGGCTAGCTTAACCCTTTTGCCGATTTTCGCGCGGAAATAGGCCACAGGGTCTACTTTCTTGAGAGCAGGTGTTTTCTATCAACTGAAAACCGAACGATAGGTCTGAGGAGGATCTTCTTTCGGAGCTTGATGTAACGCAGGTTGTCCTATATATGTTTTTAGGAGCATGGGGATTAGGAAATACATATGACTGTACTGCTACTTTCCCGTGTGGTAAAGAGATTTTTGCAAGGACGATTTTAGTTTGAAATTGGAGGACCTTGCCGTTCTCTAATTCATACTTGAAATGGGAGTGAAATAGTTGTGGATCAAGTCAGCTTATGGATTTGAATTTTGGAACTTCTAACATATGAAACTTAACACTAAAAATGTAAGAAAATTCAATAAACCAAAAGTAATGTAGTGAATCCAAGTTTAAAGTAGTTTTTCAGGGAGATTTTTGAAAAAAAAATAAATAATCCTAATATTTCTAATAATCAAAACGTTTACCGTAGTAATTAGAACTTAGTAGAAAAAGAATGAAAGTATAATTGTTACTATGATTATGTTTAAATTAAGCATTTCAAACAGTAAAAAATATATTTCTGCAGAAAGTATACCAGCGACCCAAGTGCCTCCAGTCCTTTTTTTTCTCATATATATTCAGAAAGATAGTTAGCTTCATTGTGACAATAAATAAAATATTCTTACAGGGAAAACATAAGCTTCTAAAGTAAAATACTCAAGATCGGGGTTACAAAAAACTGATCGTTCATTTTTTTTCAACATCAAGAGATTCATTTATCCTACAAGAATACAAGTTTTCAATTGTATGCCAAATGTATCGGAAATTTCACAGATGAAACCTTTTGATGCTTACATAAAATGCTTATTTGAGACCTATTTCCTTTCCAATTCACATCATGTAGCATTGCTGAAATTTGATATTTAACTTGTATTACACATCAAGTTCAAATCTTGATGTCCAATCTCCCAAAATCAGAATCTGGAAAAATTAGTTTTTAACAAAACCACAAAGTACATACTTGCTTATTTTTTTTCATTCATAGAATCTACACAATTATCTGTAGAACCACATATAACTATTCTTAAGTACTTGTAAAGGTAAAAGAAGGTGTATATATATATATATATATATATATATATATATATATATATATATATATATATATATATATGTGTGTGTGTGTGTGTGTGTGTACGTGTTCCTAATTCCTGTTAAGAAAAGTTTGTGTGCATGGAGGGAATGGGCAGATACTTGTTGATAAATTTTAGCCTGCAAATGCTTCAATCAAGTTTTTCCTTCAAACGTTCAAAAAATAGGTCTGCTAGTTGTATTCAAAAATAGTTTTCGTTTCTTGAACTTTTTCGAGCACAAGGGTTTTTAACGTCCCCTTTCAATAAAACAATTAAATAGAAAACTTTATCAACCCTGTCTCTGTTCATGTGGCACATTATGAGGTACAAACAAATATTTAAAATGGGCGTCATGATTTTACCTGCATTTCCAGACACTTGCAGTGAGGCAGCTTCGGAAATGATTGAAAACAAAAATAACGATTCCAGCACTGAAAAATGTAGTTTACAAATTTATGTTGAGTACAAGGACTCAAAAGAGCCGTCGGCAAGTATTTAACAATTTACAGTGTCTAATTTGAAAATATTTACATTGACAAGATGGGAATTTATATATGATGCATAGTTGTCAAGATAAGCATTAAAAGGAAAACGGTCCACTTAATTGGACTAGTATACTGAACTCAAATACCTACCCACCCATCTGGAAGTTTTCAAAATTCAAAACAAATGAGTAGTTTAATATAAGGGCTCAAAATGGAATGTCCTTCACGACACATATACTAGTTTTATCATACAGAGCTTTTAAATTTTATAATTCTTCGACATACCTAAACAGAATATTGACTGGACTTTTGTAAATGTAAAATATTTTGTGCAGCTAATGTATTTAGCACTAGGTTTCTAATGCAAATTTTAAAATTAGTACAGCATAGCCTGATTCAATACAAAATATTTTGATTTTCCACATGCCAACTTAGAGAAATGTGATCAAAATAAATTATTTATCATCCTTTATACAATTAGATTACACACAAATTCTCTTAAGAATTAAAATATAGGGATTAGACATGAATTTCTAAAATGCTTAAAATATAGTATGCAGCTGGTGTAACTTTCGGAATGCCCAATGGGACCCTCCATAAATCCTTACAATTCTATTATAGATATGATTTCACCCCCTAGTGAAATGACAGAAGTTTTGAAAACACAAACACTATATTTATGACTATATTTTAGCAAAAAAAAATTGAGCAGTAAAATATAGTATTGAGATGTTAACATATCGATTATTTGGGCGAATCAAAATAGTAAATATCAACGATATAACTGAAGTAAGCTTTCAAGAAGTTTCTTGCTTAGAGTATGAAGCTTCTGAGATAAAAATGTGTTTGAGGCAGTTATGTTTTAAGAACAATATGTTTAATTTATAAATTTGATAAAAGTTTGTTTCTCTTTCTGATCCCTTTTAAAAAAAAAAAATATATTCCAGGTTTATGGGGTTCGTAGAAAGTTTTATCTTAACCTTAAGATAAAGTAATTTTTTAACGCAAATTATTTTTTAATTACAAATGTAAAAAAAGACGCCGAAAAGTTGGTACTTCATTGAAATGTTTTTATAAACAAAAGATGGAATGTTATAACAAACAAGGTTGTCTCAATATCAAGTTAGCACAACGAAAACAATTCCACCTTCCTTTATTTTCCTTAACTTTTTTTCGTAATCACACAGGCTGTGAAATTTGGCAAACAATATAAATTTCATGTATACCAATAGAGGAACTAACGAAACAAAACTCAGGGTCCCTAAATTTCTTAATTTATTTTTGTAGCATTTTCACTTATTTCCCAGCAAATCCACAAAATAATTCAATTCTTATAGTCCTTTTTATCTTATAGTATAGCGTCTACACATTCAGAGGACAAATATTTTACTTGTATATTACAATACCTTCATTTTTACCTTTAATATGAATAGTTACACAATTAAAGGTATCTGAGGAATCAAATATAAATATTTAAGGTTAATATTATGCATCTATATATCCACATTAATTTATGCATTGTTTGGAGATTTTTTTTAATATCAAATACCTTAAAAGATGGAGGAAAATAAATGTTTTTTTTCACACTGTTTTCTGAAACTGGTCACAAAAGGCCAATAATACTAGTTTGGGAGGATTAGATGGAAATGTCTCGACTATATAGAAAAAAATTAACATATAGTTTATGTATAAACAAACAGTTCTAGCTTCAAACTACATGTTTGGGCCATTACTTTGAAAACTACATTGCCCGTAAAAAGTAATGTTTGAAATCACCTGAGGGTGTCAGTTCCTCAAAATCTGCTCATACTCTTTAAAAGGCTCTGTATCATTCAGATTAAAAATACTTGAGTGTGTAATACCATGATATCGGCTTCCCATGCTGTTGCTTAGGCCTCATGTTTACTATAATAGGAACTATATATTCGAGATCATGTTTGGCGGAAATAACCTCTGTTAGTAAAAGGAGACAACATAAAACAGATTCATCAAACCACATTGCATACTTATATATTATGGAAGAAACGCTATAAACAAGGAATTTACTTTCATGATTCGGGTTTATTCAAATCGTGCTGAAATCTAGCTATGTGAAAAGGGAATTATTTTGGAAAATTAGTCTCTGTAGGGAAAATATTTTATCTGAAGCTGTTTGTTCCTCAAAATGTGCCAGTTATAACTGAATCTTTATCATTCAGGATGACAATCCTCCTGTGTGGAAAACCATATTCTTTCCCATACCAAGTTTGATGCAAAAAACTCAAAAGATTCGATTCTTCAAGCAACAACCATGGACATCATTAAATCCCACTTGTAGTTATATTAAGATATACACATGCTACAACATTAAATTAAAAACCAAAATTCATATTATGTCAATGTTAACTTGTCTAAAACAATTCCTGTTTATATACTAATAGTATGTAAAATAATAAAAATATTCCACACTTTTTTTTCGATATGGATGGACACTTGCACACAACATCATTGTAACTGTATTATAGCGAACATTTTATTTCCAGTTGAACTAAATGTGATTCATTTCTTCTCGGTGCATGAGAACTTTTATAGTGTCAGGCCTTCATCTTTAAGCAGGCCATTTAGTCAAAAGCTAAAGTAAAAGTGGTAGGATATCTGATTTCCCTAGGAGTGATTAAAACTGCAAATTTATACGACATTTAGAGAGCTTAAAGTTATGCCGGCTTAATTTAAATGGAAAAGATTAGAGGTCAAAGAAACCTGGGTCACAAAAAGAGTATTACACAATCGATCTTACAAAGTAACACTAGAATGAAATACCCATCTTAAAAAAAACTCTCGCTAAAAACTGTTTGGAGGAGACCCCAAGAATAAAATGTTATGGCTATGCCAGAGTAGCAGTTGCCAAGCCTTATAACACAGTATCATGGGGGGGGAAAAGAAAGAGAAAAATCTTTTGTAATGAGATAAGACCTAAACACTGACTGAATGTACGTAATATGGTGTGATGAATATTTTTTTTCTTAGTCTCCTATTACTGCCACAGATAAATCCGCTAAACATGATCATCTCGATTGTGTATAGCTTCTAATGTTAAACATGGCGAGGAATAAGCACGATAAGCAATATCATGGCGTTCTAAACACAAGCTCTAATATTATCCTGAATGATAGAGGGTCTCTTAAAGATTGAGCACATTTCGGAGAGCAGACAGTCTAAGAAGTTTGCAAACCTAGCTTTCTTCAGTCATTGTGATCATCCAAAATAATATCCCACTTACATAGTTAGAAATGAGCAATATTTGTTTATGCGTGAATTATGAAGTTGAAAATTTTCCATATGGCCATCATGTGACTTCCTCTAAACATCATTAACTAATTATGGTCTGTTCCAGAAAACAAAATAATGAAAACATTCTTTTTCTCTTCATTTTATACAGCTCTGTTCGAAGGAATCTTTATAAAACATGGCAAAATATCGAATAGGATGCATTTAGATGATGTTTTAAATGTGTAAATATAAGAAGATTTTATTGAGACAAGACTACTGGAAAGTTTAGAATATATATAATTTCTTAGGATAAATGGTCTTTAAAGCAAAATAAAGTGCTAATTCTTTGATACCAAAGTTCAAAATTTCAGAACGCATGCCTCAAAAGAAGCTAAGCATTAAAGTACAAAGATAAAATACTTGCTAAGGAGCAAAATATAAGTAATAAGTAAATTTTGTTGGAAAATGAATATAAATCTTGAAATTCAGGAGCCAACTGTTCTTAGCACTAATCTGATGCAACATTCAATCGTCAAATGAGAACTGAGACGTAAAAAATCTGTCCAATATTAAGGCAAGAGAAAGAAGAAATAATGAATTTTAGATATTAGTTTGACACTGAATAAATGCAGGTCCAAAATCAGTGTTAATGTGTTTTGTTTATACATAAGTTTTTGTTTATAGATTGGAAAAAAAACTGATTTATTCAGTAAGACATTGAAATTTAAACATATGTAGCAGCCCCATAATATCAGATGAAACTGATTGCGAAAATGGGCCTTAAAAAGGTTCGAAAGGGTTATGGATATTAATAATTTTTTGTTAAGGAAGTGAACTAGGTAATGTACTTATTTCATTGTTAATGTAGCATCTACAATAGCTATTAATTTAAACATTTAGTAATTTACTTTTTAAAATTTTGCAATCGGATAAACTGCAAGAATGAGAACTTGTTAAAACACTAGTATTTACTGGCAATTTCCATCGCAACTAAAGAGAGGGTACTGCACACGTGTCTTGAAAACTATATGCAGGAGACTTAGTAAAGCACATGAAAACAAATTAATAGATGAAAAAATATTAAACTTTCTATTTATTTTTGGATAAAGACGTATTACACTATTATATATGAGTATATACAATAGTATATAATCCATGTGTCATATTTTATATTTTAGAAGTTCTTGGCTCTTTTCATATAACGATGCAATGTATATCAAGATCTTTTTATTATGTGAAAGGTTTAAATTGCCCATACCTCATTCACAATTCGTTCTAGAACATTTAATCAGAGTACTTCTGCAGGGTTAGGTATTTTGGTATGTTTTAATTGTTTTATCTATCTAGAAGGGGTGGTAGGTTAAGAGCTGAAACTTCGAGCGAAAACAATCAAGATCTTCAAACGCCTGAAAATAATGGAAACAAAAAGAGAATTTCAAGCATGTTTTGATTAGGCGTGTTTATATAGAGGATATTAGGGCACCTGCATCCCGTTTAACCACAAAGGGAGAAGGAAAAAAAAAATCACAGGCAGACTCATAATTTGAGACCTTTGTTTTGTTGGCAAGACCAGGGTCATTAAACTCGGGTCTGGAGGTTTTATACACTGATACTATGTTGTAACAGTATATTTTGTAGGAAGTTCGAAACCCAGTCAGAATTTTAATGTGAACGCACGGGCTATATCTTATGATACTTGAGTATCAAGTAAAATATAAAGAGAAGAAGAAAATATATCTAATAATTTGAAGATTTCAGCTATCAAAAGAGGGCAATTCTTGGGGTTCACACAAAACGAAATGAAACATTTAATATTATAAATAGTTTTTTTTTGTATTTAAGCTTTCAGAATTATCTAATTCATTAAAATTTTATTTGTGTTTAGATACTAATATAAGACAAACAGATAATTCCCAAGAATTAGAACTTCTAGTGAAAATCACCCCCAAAATGTTGATTTTCAATACAACCAAACCAAATTATAAGGCTGAAGAAAAGGGGGATATATAATCGTCTCGCGTTGGCCATTTTACAGTAACAAACGTCCAAAAGATGCATTTCAACAGGAGCTAAGCCTAATTCGCCGCGAGCAAACTGACCCGTCTACCGGCGAAACAATTTACTTGCGGCGCGATACACTGAAACTATATTTTTAAAGCTGCTGACTCCACACTCATGTTTTATAAGCTCTTTATTATATAAATGTATATAACTGCTGCAGGCGCATTCTTGAAATATGCTGGTAACATTTTTTTTTTAAATGAAACCCTAATTATTTTTTATTAAGATTTGAGATTTCTTTCAATACAGAACTATTAGAAAAAGTATAGAAAAAAATCATCAACACATGCAAATATATTATAAGCATTCTCTAGCATGTGTGGGCAACGTATTTGAAATTTTGACCATTATTCAAACCATGGCTGAGTATCAACAATGAAATCTACCAACAAAGTTAAACCACATAAGAAAAAAGAGTTTATAATGACTTACATTATGAAAAGTATGAAGTATAAATTATTACATAGAAGTCTGAGCAAAACTCATAATTCTTACACAAATAATGGCCAGACAAGGGGAAAGTTTCAAATTGTGATGCTACCCAAAAACTCTCCTATTCTATTCATAAATTTTATCAGCAACTTAGTCAGTATTATTTCATAACATTTCTGTGTTTAAAGGGGTCTTTAACTAAAAACTAATGAACAGTATAGAAATGAGAGTGTATGGAATGAGAACTTCGCATATGATGATTCAATTAATAATAAGCATGAGAAAATTTTTGCACGATGAGAATGCTGTACTATAAGCACTTCTAGAGAGGTCACCATTAATAAGTGAAAACTTAAAAAGGGACATTCTATTGTTATTACACTTGCCAGTACTCACTGGTCAAATGCTTTCATTAAATTCTGCTAAACATTTAAAGCCTTAATTGCACAAATGATGCGCCGTACTGTATATGGAGATAAAAAGCATATAATGAGGTGCCAATGAGAATTTTAATTCTACTTATAACTAAGAAATTTTTTTTCTAATTCCTTTGTATGCTAACATTTGTATTACGCATAACATTCATAAATAAGCCCACTGATTCAGTAAAAGTTTATAAACAGATGTTTAACTGTAATAATTTTACACTGATGAACAAAAATATCAATAACTAAAGTTCCCAATGTAAAGAAATGGAGTTTAATCCCATGCATATAATGGACTTAACCTTTATGCATGCTCAGTAACATGCCTAATAATAAATATGTAACTATTGTTTAGAATAAAAAAATCTCATTTTCATATGCAATTATGAAAATAGCCCTCAAAACAGAAACACTGCCAGTTTTGGGGTTAAAGTAGAGTTCAAATTAACACTGAAGGGGGGCCTTCTTGAGAATAAGATATAGTTTTGGGGATATTGTGAAAGTGTGCTTATATTTATAAAGCAAAACCATGAATACCAAAAATTATTTAAACTATCAATAATATATCAATAATTATTTAAACTATCAATAACAGTTCCCAATGTAAAGAAATGGAGTTTAATCTCATGCAAATAATGGACTTATCCTTTATGCCTTTCAAATGCTCAGTAACATGTCTAATTATAAATCTATAACTATTCTTAAAAATAAAAAAAAAATATCCCATTTTCATATGCAACTATGAAAATAGCCCTCAAAACTGAAACACTGCCAGTTTTCGGTTAAAGTAGAGTTCAAATTAACAATGAAGGGGGCCTTCTGGAGAATAAGACTAGTTTTGGGGATATTGTGAAAGTGTGCTTATATAGTTATAAAGCAAAACCATGAATACCCAAAATTATTTAAACTATAATTTGTGTCGCTATATAGTCTGGGAATTTGTATACTTTTCCTTTCTGAAGGAGTTGAAAAATACTTACGTGATTTCATAAATTAATAAACAGTGTCTTATATTTTACATTTTCCTTCCCCATATTAATTTTTTGATTGTCTGCTAAGTTCTAAAACTTTAACAGTCTGTAAATATATTCCCAAAATTGGTAGCTATAGATAATTAATAGATAAGTAGCATGATTTTATAGATAAGTGATTATGACAAATTTAAGAATATTTATGAAATATTTACTTTTCAGTCTAAATATATAGGGGTATAAAATATTTATCTATGAGAAAGAGGTAATTTATGACACACACATACACTTATATATATATATATATATATATATATATATATATATATATATATATATATATATATATATATATATATATATATATACACACACATATATATATATATGTGTGTGTGTGTGTGTGTGTGTGTGTGTGTATGTGCCAGCCAAATGTCATAAAACTCTTATGAATTCTACAGCTGCACACTCATTGTTTGAATTATCAATGCATTAATGAGTAAAGGAGGCAGGGTGGGCTGTAAGCAATAGTATATTTACTGATGTAACAACCCTCAATGCTTAGCTTTTTATATATATGCTTACACAAACGAAAGGAACACTAGTAGAAGACCTACACTATGCAATAAGTCTCCAAGAGGAATCCATATAAAAAAATTTTGGCCAGTACACAAAACAGGTTTCTAACCGTACTAAACAGAGGAGTTAAGAGAATATCTGAAACAGCTTCTAGAAGAAAAGGAAAATTAATGAAGTTTAAGAAGTGGACATGCAGACACAAATTTATAGGCAGATTTTACAAGGATATAATCGTGCAAGGTCAATAATACTATTTGAAATAAGAAGAGTCAATACTCAAGCCATGCAGTCAAAAAAAATTTAAAAAAAAAAACAGCGTGAGAAAGATCATACATGATTTTGTCATGAAATAGTATTTAGATTGAAAGCTTGGAAAGAATGTTACAAAATCGGCCTGTTACCTATGCTTATAAAATTATTCAAAGAGATTATTGAGCGACAGGGTGGAATGTAAGAGACAATATATTTACTAATTCTTTATTTTTCTTATCATAAATACTTTTGAAAACAACCTCAGGGGATTAATTAAAACTATATTGCTTACTGTGATGGATTTTGTTAAAAATGACTGATGCCCCCTTCAATTCTCGCAATACATGTTAATGCTAAGAAAACAGAGCCCAAATTCCTGCCACATTATATCACTATTTCAGAGTGTAAATAAATGATCAATTTAGCATTCATTATTAACACACATAAAAAAGCTGGTTATTCATCCTCAAGAACTAATTTTTATACTCCCTATAAATTTAAATAAATATCTTTTTCCATAATCCTTTGAGTTCACACTAAGCAAGGACATATGAAGGGGAGGGGTGAATCTTTGAAGAAAAGTATAAACAGTAGAAAAGTATAAACAAAGAATAATTTTCTTCAGCTCAAAATTGCATTTTTTTTCTTTTAAACAAGCAAGCCAAGGCAAGAACATATAAATCCTAAGTAACAGCATTAAAAATTGATCTAAAATGCTTATCCAGAACATGACATTCATGCTACTTTAATGAATATATACCGAGCACTGAAAAATGTAAAATGGGTCGAGCCATTAAGTAGAAGCAAAAATTTTCCACGATTGTTAAATGGAAACTTACAAATGGTGTGTATGTGTGTATATATATATATATATATATATATACATATATATATGGTAGAGGAATAAAAGGATTAAGTCAAAAAAAATATTTTTATATATTTGTTAGTATTGATAAAACAAATACATTTTTTGACATGTATAGGCTTAAGTCTGTCAATTTTCTATACAAAAGTACATTTCTTTGTACAAAAGACTCAAATGTCTTTGTTAAAATTATATTTCTGCAATTTGTATAAAATCCAATAACTTGGTATATTGAAATCAGTTTTTGACCTAAGCCCTTTATACTGGGAACCATAGATATATTATGAGTTCTTTAGAGGACTATGTAGCATTACAGCATATATATATGCGTGTGAGTGTGAACATAGATATTACAGTTTATATCTATCTTCTCTACTTTCAAACACACACATATTTATATACATACATATATATATATGTGTGTGTGTGTGTGAACATACAGATATTACAGTTTATATCTATCTTCTCTACTTTCACTCAACACACACACACACACACACATATATATATACATACATAACACACAGAAACACATACTTGTGTGTGTGTGAACATGTTTAGATAGAGAGAGGAAAAAAATCTATGATATTGTACGAAAGAACAAAAAGGAAAATTTAAATGTCAAGCTTTTATGAAGTGATTAAACTTGTCCCTATATTCAAGCGTTTGTGTCTGTGGGAACTATTTAAATGCATCTTCACTATACTAGGTACAAGGGAGATTAATAGCGTACTTTTAACTAATTGCCTGAGTTCACTTGAATGAGCAAAGGTGCAAGTGTGACGAATCCCATATATGCTACATGAAAATTTTCGACAGGACAAAATTTTCTGTCTACAGTTTTAAAAATCTGCAGTTCAAGATCAAAATGTATGAAAATAAATGCATTTTTAGGGATAGCAGGAAATACATCCCCCCCGAAAAAAAAAAAGTCCTTATATCCAAGAGGTACGAGAGCATAAAATACTTATTTTTTCTCCACATTGTGAGCTACTTTAACATAAAAATTTCAATGATACCCATTAAAGATGTTATCATTAAAGTACATTTTTTAAATAGTTTACAAATTAAGGACCTAAGGAAGTGGACAACAACACTCAGGTGGATTTTTTTACATCTTTTATAATGATCACAAAATCACAGCAAACAAGTTTTAACTAAAAAAATTTAGTTTTCAATGGTTTTATTCATAGTTTTGCTGTGAATCATGTACAGTAAATCTACCTAGTCAAGATTTATGATTAAAATAACTGACAAAATACACTTCTTTTTCCTGTTTCTAGCATGGATTCTCATTAATATTTGGTAAAGGATGTTTCTTTCGCATGCTCATAAATAAGGTAAACATTATAAGTAAATAAAAAAAATTACTTTATATTTAGGTTGATGTAGAGGTAATTCAATAGATTAAGAGGCAAAAAGGCTCTCCTTTTCACAATCAAAAGAAAATGACATTAATTCCTATATTTTAATACTTTGTTTTTTTTCCAGTGAAGCTTAGAGAAGCTACAACAAGAAACTGAAAACTTTAACTTATCTCTTCACAGTTGTATATTCAGAGAGATGAGGGGCAAAACTTTGAAAAAATCTGATACTGATATCAGAGTAATTTAATATGCTGGTAAAAACATTAAATTACTCTGATATCAGTATCTGGTATCAGAGTAAATTAAATATTCTGGTATATGTTTGATGACAGTTGAAATACCAATTTCATCCCCTAAACATATTTTCAATAGTTTGGTGTAACAGATGAAAAGGGGTAATGTACTAAAAATAGCTTTTGCTAAAATTTGAAAATTAAGCTGATTGTGGAGCTATGAATATTTATAGTGTAAACAATACTGAAACAAAACTGATTGTACACGAATTATCATATTTAGTATATATCAAAGCAAAAAATGTATCAAAAATCACGATTTTAAAGAGTATCATCCTAAATGAACAAATTATTTTGGAATACAAAAATAGCTAAAAATCTTTAGCGGCTAATCGTCAAATTCTTAAACTAACACCAATAGATAATTTTTTTTCATGCTTCTATTCCTCTGATCTGGATGCACAGCGATTTGTTTCATAATATATTTGAAATCGTGTTATCGGATGCTACATTCATTATAGATATATAAAATTTGAAAAGATATAGTCGTCATATTTTGAATAAATAGGTATCAAGGAATTTTGTTATTAATTTCATTATTTAAAAATCAAAACATGAATTCCCCCGTATAAGTATCCCAAATACTAAAACACAAAACAAAATTCTTTCCATCGCATAGTTAAAAATCCAAAACTAAAAAAAATTGCTATTTAAAAATAAGGTAAATAAAAATTTAACGCTACCATGCATACTATTCACAACATATATTTCTTGCGATAATTTGTGCTAAAATGAAAAATTCGAAAACTCATGCTGAAAATTGTCGGACGATAAAACTAAACAGGTTCCACGGCAGAAGTGGAAAAAAAAAAAAAAATCATCCAAAAATGAAAACATGAACAATCTTGCATAGCGGGGTGAAAAAATAAAAAAACAAACTTGCTCCTTAAAGTCGATCACTTACCGAAGCGCACGATAGCCAGGGTATCACAGAGAAATAGGTAGTTCCACAGTATAACGCATACAACATAACGCGTATACAGCATCACAGAGACAGCCTTAGCAATTTGTCCGTTGCACACACGAAACACAAGTCGACTCCCATAAACGAGAGATGATACCATGAGATAGGCTTAGCATCCGAGATAACGCACACATAAAACGATGGCACATCACAACGTTCCACCACATACAGCAGTTCCGAAGGTACAGCCCAGCACCGGTACAACGGTACATGTGACACGATAGAGCTCTGGCACGAGAATAATGGCTGCACCGGCGTCCAAAATCGAAATTCCAGAGCAGCGAAGTTCAAAACCTTCTTAACCCTAAAAACTGAACCCACTGTGCCAAAACTATACATACGAGCGCCAGCAAGCCGTGGCGCTGCTGGGCAAGCCGAGATCGGCACACGTCCGTTGAAGGGAGTAGCCAATTACCGTCCGCATGCGCCGTACCGCCTCTCTTTTTTTTGCCACTGATAGCGTTCGAATAAACCAATAAGAAGAACGGAGAAGAGCTCTCACTACAGAAAGGTATCCATGATTGACAGATGAGGGCGCGGCTTGGGGAGTGGGCGTGCACCAGAGAAGCAATGCAGATGTTATGAGGTACTTCACTATTTGGTCGCTGGTGAACAGGGCTTCGGCAGTCATTGGACAGGGGGTGGGTCAAAGATAGGTACGAGGGGATGTCTCCGCCTTTTTCACCCCCTTAATGGCTGCCCGAGGGGTGTTGTTTGAGGCCTGAACTAGGCCACTAGGTGGAAGGTCGGCCAGTTATAGCAGAATAGCGTCGAATAACATGGGTATCAAGTGTTGGAGTATTTTTCAGGGTTTCAACTATTTGTGGGAGGGAGAAATTTCTCACTTTTTCTAGGTCATAGGAATCAGGTGCGAACAAAGGAAAAAGCATACACCAATTGTGAAAAAAAAAAAACAACCCAGCAAAATTTATAATAATGGAAAGACATTTTTTAAAAAATGATTAAAAATTTTATTTTTCGCTTTGTAAAAATTTATTAATTAACAAATACCTAAGAATATATAATATTACAGTACTCATAAAGGGCAAAATTATTTTTATTTATAGTTTTTTTTTTTCATAAATTTTTTTTCCTTCTATTTTTGTTCTATGCCAAAAATATTTCAGGCATTTTTTTTTCTAATTTTACCACTGACATTATTTTTAATGGCAAATAGAAAATTCTAAAACGACGTCATTTTACCAATCGGGCCCTTTTTTAAACGATCATATTTTTTTTCTTTTATTTATTTATATTTTCTTCTTTACATTTTAGGCAGATACAGCCTAAATGGTGTCTATGCCCCGCTTATAAATTTGTAAATATCTCCTCAGATTCGTTTAAAAATTAATTTTGGAAGTTCTTATATTAAAAATAAAAGAAAAAGGTAACTTGAAAATATATAACTTTACTAATACCATCAGCATAAAACACAGGTTAAAGAAATTTCAAAACAACTTATTTTATGACATATATATGTATGACATAGTTTT
Organism: Dolomedes plantarius; assembly: GCA_907164885.2. NCBI lineage: Eukaryota > Metazoa > Arthropoda > Arachnida > Araneae > Dolomedidae > Dolomedes > Dolomedes plantarius. The sequence goes on along the minus strand of OU015496.1, from coordinate 85,627,478 downwards.
TTTCATTTTGGGCATTGTTTAAACATGTTTCTTATGCGCCAGTAGCAAATTAAAAAATTCTATATGTATATAGTCCCTTAAAATCCTTCTAGGATGGGAGACATTTGTCTTACCAATATTCGCTGAGTTCATGCACACAGCGTATTTAAATTACCAAGCATTATATTTGAAAAACATTTGTGTTATTTTTAACTTTTTTTCAGCAGTCTCATATAAATTTAGCAAAAAACTAACTTATATTTTTGATGTTCGCTTCTTAATCTGAACCAGAGAATTCCCCCGTTTATTAGCTACACGACCCAGAAAATGTATATATTACATTTATAATTCCTGTCTGTTAAGTGATAGGCAAGAATAAATAAATCATTTTTTTTTCAACTTTCGAAACTTCCATCTAATTTTCATTCTTGCAGGGGATTAATAATAACCTCTAAAAAAATACGATATTAACGAAAATTTATGGTGGATGAAATTAAGTTTTAATTTTTCTTTCAATTAATTTGATACGTCTGGTTTCTAGAAGGGCACATCCTTTCTTCGTAACAAAGAAGGAAAGAGAAATATTGTAAAGAAATAAAAATTTGTATTTAAAGGAATTGAAATAATTTAATGAAATATTTTTGAGGTTATAACAAGAATATATGATGATACAGAGGTAAGCCGACTGCTATTTTATACATTTTACTTAGTGCAAAAAGGTTTTTAGGAAGCATGAACTTTCGAAGGAAGTGAGATCGCTCAGTACTGCAAGTGGCCAGTGCCCCCCCCCCCCAACTTAACTTGAAATAAATTAAAACGTTAATAGAAGTTCCGTTAAAATCGGAAAATTGAAGAAAACTTTTAAGAGAGTTGTTTTTTCCCCCGCTTTTTCAAACTGTGAAACTGAAGATTCCGATTATGCCTTTAGCCTTAAAATAGTTTTTAACGATGATATGATCCATAACAAAAATTCGATGCTATATTATTTTCTAATTTTATTTATATTATACTTATTTTTCTCATTGTATAACTTTTGAATACTACTCAAACATCAATTCTATTGTTATTCAATTTTTAAAAAATCATATTTCATGTTTTATGGACAGTCCGGCAGTCAATGCGCTGAGGAGGGCCCTAACTAAATTCAATTCAAGCCCCCCCCCCCAAAAAAAAAAAAGTTAGAAGCACGCTACGCCTATGGGGGGGGGGGGGTCTTATTTTAGTAGTCTGATGTGTTTTAAATAAATTTAATTTTTATACACGATTTCTCCGTGATCCTGTGGGTTCGAGTCCCACAGTTGGCATGGATGTTGGTAGCCGTTCAGAATCGGCTTTAAACTGTAGGTCCCGGTCTAATTAGCCCTCTTGTAGCAAAAAAAGTTGACCGTAGCGCTCCAAACCAAATCGTTCAATATATGTTCAATTTTCTTAAACAGTAATCTTCCAATAACAGTACACAAGGCAAGTATTTTATTTTTGATCACCATTTGAGTATTAAAAAAAAAAATCACGTCTAGGTAATCAATAAAAAAGCAAATAATTAAATCTGCTGCTACACCTTCATCCAAAAATGAATCCTCCCGATTGATCTCATCTCATTGATTGTCTATGCCCAAATCCAAGGGCAACCATAATTTGTTTTCTTTCAAACAATCCAACCGGTACAGCAAAATTCAAAAATCAGGGGATACCCACTGAGTAAGACCCCTTTAGTACGACCACATAAGAAATTATAAAGATTAGAGCCACGACAGCTGGAGCAACATCATTATTAATTACAAAATCTTATTATAGTGCATTTAAATCGGAGCCAGAAAACAAAATGACAATTTTTTAAACTTTTAATTTTAAAAGCACCTCTACAGAATATTTTAAATCCAAAACTTAAGTCCGATCGGAGGAGAATAATTATTTTAGAATATAAGAGCAAAGAAAGAAAGCAAACAACTGTATACGTAAAATTATTTATTACTTTACAGGGGAGCGAGCTGTGGACAATCTTTCAGTATTCCATTCCATTCCATTAAATTCTCTTTTATACTAAGTAATTGATAAGTGAACGATTAAAAAACCGAATTCTGGAGGAATAAGAGATAAATAATTATTAAGGAGGCGTAAAAATTGTCTTCAATTAATATATGTATGTACATATATATATATATATATATATATATATATATATATATACAGTGCCGTAACTAGACAGGGGCAACAGGGGCACCCGCCCAGGGCCTACTTGGAAGGGGGATCCAAAATACTGTATTTGCTTTATTATTTTCCCAAACCTAATTAATTAAGGGGCTCAAATGCAAATTCTTGCCCAGGGCACAGGCATGGCTAGTTACGGCACTGTATGTGTGTGTGTATATATATATATATATATATATATATATATATATATATATATATATATATATATATACGTTTGGAAATCAATGACGTTTGGACTTCAGTGACCTAAAATTACACTTTTCTTTTACTTAATTTCTTTCACGAAAGAGCCGATTTGCAGTAGAAACAGTAGTACAACTCTTTATAACTAACTCCTCAGGTGAAAGTTCACATTTGAATAGGAGAATTACAAGCTTATGACATCTTCAATTTCAGTTTTAGAAAACCCTGTGTTCACCACTAAAAAATATTTACCTTTATTACTTGGGAATGCCTTTTAGGGAACACAGTTACTGAGTTCACAACTTAAAATTCCAAGCATTCACGTATTCATTTATTTCATTGAAAACTCAGTTGACTATCCTCCCGTTGAGAAGGCTTCATTTCATCTGAGTGCTGAACAGATGAAGCACAGCACAGGAATTTCATCGCGGCCCACGTGGCTATCTGAAGCTTATCAACAGATAGAAATGACAGCTAATTAAACTTTAACATTACAGTGAAAAAAGTGTAATATTTAAAGAACTAAAGCAACATCATTCATATCCCCCCCCCCCCCCTCCAAGAAAGAAAAAAAATATTTAAAAGTTGTATTCTTGGAATAATGTCCAAACAGGTCATGCTGTGAAACTAGTTTGCAGGGGAAGTCCTGTAATGAAACTTCCACGTATTACATTTAGCACTGACAAGAAATAATTTTACGTAATAAAATAATAAAAATAAAGGGAAAAACTAAACATTTTTGCTATATTTCTTTCGAACACATCACTCCTTGCATTAAATTAAAATTTTCTGTTTATTATATTATTTTTATTTTATTTTTTTTTGCTGAAGACTGCAGGAAAAAAAAATTCTGGTTGCGTACATGTTTTATTTAAAAAAATTCTATGTACTTACTAATTTACTTTATGTGACATAATACGAAATAGAAAGTAATTGCATATGATGAACTGAAAATCTTAAAAGAACTTTTCTGTTAGTGAAAAATTAAAAAATGGCAGATTTACTTTTGGATGGATATTTGTAACTACGATTACGCTTTAATCAGATCTGATGATGGTTAAAGACTTTAAAAAAGGAAAATATCTTCTGGTAAAATTTGTGTACAAGATCAAAATATAAGAATATCATTCATCGAGATGAGTCTAAAACAGTATTCTCAAATGCCTTCCTTGTCAATTTACATTAAGTGGCATGACAGTAGTAAATTTATTCCAGAATTAGTAGTTTTGGAATTCTGGATGCCGCATATCCAAAGAAACACGAGTTCCTTCCCTATACTGAATTATGCATCAAAATTAGTAATTCTTAATTGCTAATTATAAGTTTAAAATTGCAGACTTGGGATTAGGAAATGTAGTTAATGAGGATGCGCATAATTGTGCATCGTAACAAAATTAAGATATCTAATAAACAACTCAAACTATAGAATACAGCAGTACATATTTTCAGAGAAAAACTTACACTGATTTAGATAATTTTTTTTAAAGCAAGTAAAACCCTACCGTTAAAATTCACCTGGGAAAAAAAGTGTACGTGTGTAATTTTCGAACACTTGTTCCAAGATTTTTTTTTTTTTGTGTGGGGGGGAGGAAGGGATGCTACGTTTCTCTATTTAAGCAATCTGGAAAAATGACTAGAATAGATTGCAAAGTAGAAAGTGGTGTCTAAATTTTAAAGTCGCCCCCCCCCCCCCCAAAAAAAAAGAAAAGGGATTTGCCTTAAAAAAATTATGTAATAAAAACATTAGTACAGTTTCACTACCGGACTTCAACAGACTGAAGACGAAAACTTTTACCATAGCAACAAGAAGCACGACCAAAAATGATGACTGCCAGGTATATTGCTGCTCAATATATGACATTAGGTCAGTTTCACTACCGAACTTCAACAGTCTGAAGATGAAAAGTTTTACCATAGCAACAAGAAGCACGAGCAAAAATGATGACTGTGTGTATGATCAATGTATGATCAGTGAGCACAATAAGAAACTCATTTTCTACTGAAATTTTAAGACAGTTCTATGAAAGAATTCGATTTTTGACAAGGAGTTCTTTAATTTGTAATTAAAACAAATAAAGGAACTCCTAATGCTTTACCATATGTATGTAAAGAGAGTTTGGGAGACATGGGGAGGTAATCATCGTTAAATCCCCCCCTCCCCCTTAACCATAGTAAAATATCAAGACTCTCTAAAACAGGTAAAATTTACGAGAGAAAGAGCGAAAAAGGAAAGGAACTAAAGACTACAAAGGTTTTTATGTTTACTGCAACTTAATGCCACCATAAATTTCTTTGTTAAGGAAAGGATAAAAAAAAATTAGGGGCTTTAAATAGATTCACAGTGTAATGAATTAATACAGAAGTATTCGTACGAACGAGACGTGTGACGCTTTATATACAATTATATCTAGGGAAATTTGTATCTACGTCAGATATTGAGATGAACAAGACACAATAGCCTCTAAGTCTGTGGTAATAAGACGGATTCTAACTTCAATAAAAATTATTCATAATAATCGATATTTTCTTTGAATATTTTATATATTTACAGTAAAGCATAGTCTTTCTTAAAATAAATAAAACGTACAAAAATAATAATACGAATATTATTTCAAATATAATATTAATGGCACCTTTTCAGAAACATGATAGAAAATAGAATTCCACCCAAGATTATTGCTAACTTAATATAAAACCATAAAAATCTCGATAGGATTGAATGATGTAAATTCCTTTTAAATGTTTGTATTTTCACATACATATAAAAAAAATAAATATCGTTTAACATGCAAGAAAATAAATCTGTGAGGGAATTTGAAGCGCTAACAATATTAGGATGCTTAACACATGTGTACAAGAGTAGCTGGATTTCGAAAAAGTATGCTGTCTGAGATCGTGAAATGTATTCTCCTTCCATTCACAAACAATGCCAAACTAATATCAATGTCAAAAGCATTTAAATAAAGCCTGCAGCATAGTAAAAGTTGCAAGATTAATTATTTAGATGGCTTTTGCTGTAAGTAAAAGCTGTGATAAATGGCAGGCTAAATGATCAATATAGGAATTTCAAGAAATTTATCCCATCTATTCAGAAACAAATTCACACCGTTTAAATATTTTTGTGTTGGATTATTCATGTAACTATAAATAAATGAGCATTGCTTTGTTATACATATCGAATTGGGTCATAAAGTGATGATTTTAAAAATCGAATAGCTATAAAGTACACTCCGCATACTTCAGTAAACGTTCAGGTTCTCGAAAAAAAAAATTAAGCCTTTTTTTAAGTGCATTTCGATCAAAGTTATTGCACGATAGACATAGAAAAAAATATATATTTCAGCACAGAAGACTAGATCAAAATTACGAGCTTATACAATTTGTGTCGATTCTTTACGAGCTTATACAATTTGTGCAAATTTTTTTAAGTTCCGCCAGATAAATAAATAACTTTAAAAAATTCACACAGTTGGTAAATGACTGATTTCCGTATTTCTTAATTCTAAAGAAAGTCGGAAGCATTCAAAGCACTTACTTTTATGAACAAGAACTCAATAAAATAACGTAGCTTTAAATAGCTACGTTACAAATTCTAATACTCACATAAACATTAATCACCAATATTCGAGAAACATAAAACCAATATACGTTAAGAGACGTGTGAATAAAAAACATCAATTCATATATTGCCGCAATAATATCCAATAAATGCCTGATCATACACTTCTACAAAATCGAGACTGCATCATTTCATGTCTCGATAAATACACATCTGCATAACTACGGATTAACATGAGTACGAAGAATAATATAGATACCCTGAGCAGTGTAGAATTAAAATATAACGCTCGAAATTAAAACTTTGGTAACACATGGAAATTGTAATGAATTATCTAATTTCATTAGTCTATCCAAGTTTAGCTGTGTGAAAAGACAAATTTCACCGAATACATCATTCAAGCGTCCCACAAGGGTTAAAACGTTCGTACTCAACAAAACAAACAGCAACCAGTAAAATGTCAGAGATGCAAAAGGATGAAGTCATCAAATCCAACAAATTATCAACATAGCGTCTCAACTGGAAAAAATATGCAGGTATAAAAATATTTTAACAAAACGCTCATGGTAGGTCTCAAAATCACTAGTGAAAACGATTTGAATAAGATCACAATACTATTTTTAACGAACCAGTGAGTATAACGGTTCGTTAAATTCCCCGCAAAACTAAATAACTAAAGTACGAAATGCTAAAATGATACAATCATTACAAAAATCGTATGAAAGCACTTTTCCTAAACTCTTATCACTGTTGTCAGGTTGCGCAGTACTTCTGTTTAGCCTCATTGCTATACGGCTATGATCGGGAGCACTCCCGAGCAGCCTGCAATACAGGTGAAACTACTATAGATAGCGTTCACGGTAAGAGACTATATCGTAGCGCGCCCTCTGGTGCATAATGTTGAATGTAACAGAATATAGGACTATTTCGAGGAATTAAAGTGCACATTTAGGGTTTCACAGTAAATCACTTATCAGTCACATGATATTAAAACGGCAATAATTCAAACGGTTTCAACTGAAATTTCGATTTTTTTTTCATCCTCTCGTGCGTTATCCTATTTCGAGGGGCGGTTTCCAACACACAGTGTCCAACAGGAATTATTAACTTAGCTAAAGATTTATTGGGTGGAGTTAAGAGATCGGGATATGTTTCAATATTATAAATGATTTCATTACTTTAAGTAAAAAAGAAACACTGTTAAATCATATGGATGTTAAAACATCGGCATGACGGATTCCAAGAAATTATAACAAAAATATTGATAAAATTGAGACTGAATCATGTCTTAAAAAAGGACTAATAACCGTTTTGGAAGACAGCCTACAACTATCTACTACTATAATTTACATTTTCTCTATTTTTCCAAATAACAATTTACCTATTTAAGAAAAAGGATGTTCACGATTGGGGTATCTTTAAATGCGTTCCCCCGACACAATTTTTTGTTAGCAAGAAAAAAAAACTCAACACAACACTACTTGGATTCCCCCTTGAACATTATGCAATTTTTTAATCTAAATGTATTTTTAAAAAAAAGACTGAATTTTTTTCGCTTGCTAGTACCTTCACATTAGGAAAGTGCCAATTACACAGTTTTATAGCCTGAAGAAAAGTTTAACAAAATTCGTTGGAGTTATTTAAAAATCACGGAGAAAATAAAATTATTTAATCGGCATCTATATAAGTACATATAGTAAATACTCCAGATAATCACAATCATAAAAAAAAAAATAAATAAATAAATAAATAAATAAAAAAAAAATTCAGGTAGTCTCTTCTAACGAAACCACCGAGGGTTATTAACGTAGGATTACTTATCGTTGCTTACCTCTTTAACAATAAAATTGCTACATACGAAGAGATGGATGAGTGATAACCCTATGCAGAATAGGTCGATGGTAAGAAAAATAAGTTACATATGTCTACTCTGTCACTCTTGATTTATAACTCGCGACGACGGTTTTAGCGTCATAAATTTTGCTTTATGGAGGACCGTTATGGATTAACGTAATCCTACGTTAAAAAAAAAAAATTCTATCCGCAAAGAAATGAAGGAAATCTCAATGAATATACTGAACTATAGACTATTTGTGATAAATAATGCACAGGTTTGCCGAGAAAACAGATAATCCACAAAAAATGGACCAGTCTATACAATTAGAAATCGAATAAGGCTTGGTCGTTACCGTGTTTTCCCCTCATATAGGGAGCAATGCTGACTAACCTATATGGTGCTCCCATAATAAAGTAGCCAGTAAATAGCGGTGAATAACAAAAGGTGAATGTCTAACGACACGTACCTTCGAATAAGGCTTGGTCGTTACCGTGTTTTCCCCTCATATAGGGAGCAATGCTGACTAACCTATATGGTGCTCCCATAATAAAGTAGCCAGTAAATAGCGGTGAATAACAAAAGGTGAATGTCTAACGACACGTACCTCCGCATTAGACTTAAAAAGCTTTAGAAATCGGCTATTATGATGTTTTAAATGGACTAAAATCACGGTGATTTACATAAAATAACATCAAAACTTTCATAGATTTTGAATTTTTCTTCTTGAGAAAAGTCTATTACATTCCGTTGTCCCCGAGCTATGCTAACATTCCATCAGGCAAGTAGGTGTTTTATTTTAGCTTTTTACCTTTGTGATGCCCGAATAATCGGGAGTTCATTGTATATCATAATATGTCACAAACATCTTCCCCACGACGTCATTATTGTGCAACGAAATTTCCGCAAGTGTCGTAAGTCTGATGTGTATGACGACCATTTTTCGTGCAGAGGAATCATTTAGAATGTCTGCTGACCTAATATGATATACCTAACGAGCGTGAGACGAAGCGATGGATCTATGAAATTACCTGAGAATGTTATACAAAGAATAAACTATAAACATCTCTAAGAATTGTTGCACATCACAAAATTAATTCAACATAAACTAATGATTCATTTAATCATCATTAAATTGAACTAACTATTAGAACTAAGGTGCTATTGTTATCACTTTGACATATTCGTGTTTCTGCCTTTTTCAAGTTAGCCAGAACTTCAAACAAAATAACAAACCAATGCTAACGGCGGTTCCAGGGGGGAGGGGTATCAGTAGGGGCAATCCCCCCCCCCCAAACAAGAAAGGCCCGGCGTAACTTTTTTTCATAGCCTAAAATTATATAATCGTAGTCCTAATACTAAATGAGTTTAAATTTAAAATGAGAGAATGTTTGTTTATATATATATATATATATATATATAAAACCCTAAGAGCCGGCGTTCCCCTCCCCCCCCCCCCAAAAAAAAAAAAAAATCTCTGAACTGGAGCCGCCCCTGACCAATGCCTGGGCAACTTTTGACATTAAAATTTCGTGCATTAAAACTTCTGTGTGCATTAAAATTTCAGTTAATAGTTTTTTTTATCTGAAATTAATTTAATTTACACTGAATCTAATTCCGTTAGGAAACATTTAAACAATTTTCCTAATCCATTCAACACAATTAAATATGTCTTTTTCCAAATTACACCTATCTATCCTATCGTAATAAACCTTTCAAATACATATAATATCCCTAAAAACTTAACGATCCAGCACTATTTTTCTAAAAGCTAAATATATATATATATATTTAAAAAATAGGAACTTGAAAAAAGGGGAATCTGAGAGCAACAGTGGAAGAAAAGATTTCGTTCGAAAACTATGGATATCCCAATGGATTGGAAATAAGGAAAATTCGCAGAAAATTTAAATTAGATAGACATCTTAGAGGAGACCCCAAAAATGCACAACGAAATTTATTGATAAGGGTTTAAACATCTTAAGAGGTTTAAACATCTTAAGGGTTTAAACATCTTAATGATTAGAGTAAAAAATATGTCTCTTTTTAAAAGGATTTTTATCACTCATAAATAATTCTCATTAAGGAATTGACCATGATTTTTATTAAAAAGCTTTACATTTATTTTATTACATCATTTTTTTTAAAATTCGAACTATCTTCTTCTTCATCCAGACTTTTCATTTTCTATAATTCAATTTCTTAAATGAAATACAGGCAAGAATTTCGAAACGGCTTGGTTAAAAGAATATACAAAGTTTCCTAGATTTTAAGTTTTTCTTCGTAAAAAAAGGTCAATTATATTCATATGTGTCACGAGTTATGCTGACATTTCTTCTGGAAATATGTCATTTCGTTAAATAATGGTATGAATGAGATCATAACATGCAATATTTTTAAATGAACTACTGGGCATTAGAATAATAATATAGAACACCACGGCAATAACAGTATGTAATTTTTCTCATCCCATTTCCTTTTCCATTATATACTTCGCATATTCCGTCTTATTTCAACTGAAGATTTTTTTCCCCACTTTTCTATGGCGTCATAATTTCTACAATATGGCTCTCAGGTAAACTTAACTTCGATTCTTACAAATCTTTCATGTGACTATCGTTTAATCATATTTTCAAAACTAGTGGCACATTCTGCTCATGATTGACGAGCAGAAAAAAGCTAGGGGCGCGACGAAAACTGTCATGCGCGTTGTTAACCCTGTAGCGTAAAGCGCGTACGAGCGCAGCTCGGAAGATGCACGGGCGCGACGAAATCTGTTCAAAATGTCTGCCCGTGCGAGAGACGGGCGCGACAGCTCAAGATTTAATAAAACAATCCCGAGTGGAGCGCAGATAGAAGAAAAGATCATTTTTTTTTCTGCCTGCTTATCCTTATATACTTTAAAAGAAATTTCGCCCGTAGTCGTGAAAGTCTCGCACTCAAAAGTTGAGGACTTCCACAACTTCCTTTTTGGAAATAATATGCCCTCTATTTGCGCAACCTTCAAGGGAAAACTTAGCAAGGAAACGCTCAAACTGCGATCACCGCACTCACGGCCATAACCAATTAAAATATTGCTGATCTCTAATTAAAGTATATTGTGCAAGTGCTTTCCTATATCTGTGTTTGCAGTGTAAAGAGTGTAAAGTCCAAAATCATAATTTTGAGAGAGAGAGAAAAAAAAAAGCTTTTGCAAAGTCAGTTTTTTTAAGTTTCATTTTTAATTTTTTTAAAAAGTAAATTTTCCCAATTTTATTTTTTTTTGATTAAATACTGTTAAGTCCTTGATTGGGACATAACCCCTCTAACAGTAACACGTTTGTGTTTTGTTTCCCATATCCGAAATTTTCAACGATGAATAAAAATATTTAGGAGTGGAATTGGACTTAGCTTTCTGTACCCTGCAATAGCCCTTGATTTTTCAAACATGCCTGGTTTGATAACTCAGTTTAGCCCATTTGGAACTTAACATCCTTTGCACAGTAAACACAGATATATGTATAGTTAGATGGTAATCAGGTGCATATTATAAAGTGACGTTATGCAAATGGGATCTCATTCAGCATAACACAAACAATTTTTCTCATACATTTTCTTTTACAGTTCTGTTAATTTATATCGCACATTTTTCTTTTTTATATGTATGCTTCAAACAGTTTCCCAGAATCACATTTACTAAGAAAAGTGGTGTCAGTGTTAAATTTCTGTGTTATAAGTGAATTATTTTTTAAATTAATTACCTTTAAAGGCAAACGCAAACAATTTCTTTTTACCACTCTGCTGAATATCATACATTGTTCTTTTTTTACATGCATGCTTAAACATATCATGTCTCTTATATATTTGTTAATAAAAGTGGTGTCAGCAATGATAAAGTGAAATTTTTCTGCGTTATTTAAGATAATTCCTTACTATTTTAATTACAGAAGACCCCTTAAAATGCAGTTGCAAATGGAGAAGACTGTTAAACATTCGTAACAAGACCCTTCCTTTGGAAAGCATTTAATAGACATGACTCAAAAATTTTACATAAAATACTGCCTTTTTAAAGATTTACTTCTTTGAAAGTATGGCAAAATCTTCATGTACTGTTTTCAATGGGTTGAAGCAGTTCAGTGGAGATCAGCTTTTATTTGGTGTTATTTGCTTTCTGAAAAGAACAGAGATAAAATTCGAACGCCTTTCGTGGAGAGAAATAATTCTTTTACATGATATATTCAACTGAAAGTAAGTTTTTGGAGTTAATTTTGATATGCGATCAATTCAAAATGTATTAAAAAGTTACCTCTAAAACAGACGTAATGTGATAGAGTAGCCTATATAATTAAAATGAAACCTATACAAAAATACAAAAAATATTTCTTTTAAAGCCAATAATAAATTGATACAGTGTTGCCACGAAAATGAATGCATACTTCATCGATAAAAAAAGGTGTAAAAAGAAGTAAGCCTTAAAATTATACTATATATTGCCTTATAAAATTTTTAATAACAACGCTAACCATTCGTAAATACCATATTTTTAATATGAATTTTTTTTATTTTTTTATGATCTACTACTGGGATTTCTGTTGCTACTTTTCCTACAATACCTCTCATACTTGGGTATAAAAATATCTTCTAACATTTAATAAAAATATTGACTGAACTTAAAATGATGCCATCAATAAGACGTCACTTTTTAATCCATTTGGAGACGGACGCAAAGAAAAAAAAAACTGTACGGCATATTGGTTTTTGAAACCAAATATACAAAAATTCTATGAGCAATATGAAATTTCTCTAAAAAAACAGCAAAAATACATTTAGTGAAAAATCCTATCTCCACTAATGGCTTTAGATATGCAAGCTTTTTTAATAAATATTTCCTAACTAATCCAAGAACGCACCAGAGAATGAAAATTATAGCTGTTCCTAGGGAAGGATAACTAATTTTTATCATAGTAATGAATATATGATTTTAAGATGGGCAACATCATTATTATATATAAACATTTTTCCGTGGAAAATTTACATATCAAAGAAAGGAGCAGAAAAAATATACAAATGACCCCCTCTTCTTCCAACGAGTTCATATAAAATATGCATGTTCTTTTGGTCACAATATTCATACTGTGTGTGGGCTAGGGGTGTTCAATCAATATATATATATATATATATATATATATATATATATATATATATATATATATGCTAATGTCTGCTTGTGTATAGAATACACACATCAAACCCACACATTACATATATGACGTCAAATGCAGCTCTGAACTGTAAAAATATAATTCGATGAATAAAGATGATGTAAACTTAACAGAGAAATGAAGTCGAAAACAATTGAAAACTTTTAAGTAATATCTCTTTTTCTTTAGTACTAGTATTACGAATAAATTTATAGGTTTGACTCAAAATGACCAATATTTAACATAAACAGATTATAAGATGCTATGCTCACTTGAAAAGGAAAAAAAAGCATTTATTTCAGCTAATTACAAACCATCTGAAATATTAAACAATACAAAACGACAATTCCGTTTTAGAACTAAGCGATAAGCACAATTCCTCAGTCACACGGAAAAGAGGGACAATAACTCAGTTATAAAATATCAGATTTAAAGATAACAAGGTTACAATAAAACATGAATAAAAGACCACAAATAAAAACAAAGCTTTTTTTTCTTACACCATATATGCTGCAAGGCAATCAAGCATATGCAAATGGAGTCTGAACAGTTCTTTACTGCAAGAAATGTTAAAAATACTATACATGAATGTGTGTTGACATTTCCGTAGTACTTCAGTTATAAAAGTTGTTAGTTAAGACACGAAAACAAGACATAGTTAAGAGATTTCAGTGAGGGATATCATATAGCACGTCTCTGAGAGGTATTGTGGTAAAATAGTCGGCCCACTTGTCCGTAAAGCATGAGGTCAGTTGTTCGATTACCATGCAAGCCTAGTTTCTAAGAAGAGAACAATAGATGCAAGCCAGAATGAGTAGCAAAGTGTTCGTACCAGTATTGCGTCCAGCAATGAAAATTATTTGATTTCCACGAGGGTTTTTCTTCCCATCCGGTCTCTCTCAGGAAGGGAAGAATGCGGATTTCGTTACAAAAAATCATGGTATGACTCCGTGGTTGTATAATAATCAATTACCAATTGAGCTAATTTATATTTACGTAAAAGTAAGAATATTTACGAGAATACACATGGGAAATAGAATTTCGATGAGTTACCGAAATAACTTTCGATATAAACTCAAATGTTTCTACTGTTTATGGTATACACTATACACATAAACAAGTAAAGGAAACACACAAGAATAATTTTAAAAAGCATAAAGAATTAAAGATATGAGGGAATTATAAAGATGTAATAGTCCCAAATTTTCAAAGGGACTTGAAAGTTTTAGTCTATAAGAGTTTTCAGAACACCTACCCCCCCCCCCCAACAACAACAAAAAAAAAAGCGGGGGAAAAAGCACGCCCTATTTTACACTTGTTTGTCAGAGTGTGGGGACAGATACAAAAGCTGGAAATGTGTCAGATCTCGAAGCGTCAGGTAATAGCCAGTAACGTAAATTGAAACCGAATCAATGATTTGGGACAGGCTTCAAAGCAAGAATATTTAAGCAAAAGTAATTTAATATTTTTGAATAATAATTTCTGAGTTTACACATCCAATGCACTGCTCGAACACAGAGGTCTCACTCAGTCTCATATTACAAAATTTAGAGTCTTGAAAGATAGTCCCTGGTGATGAACATAATTTTTCTGACATCAGTGTTGAGAATAATCTTTTGTAAATTTTAAACTATAACAAAACGACAAAGATCCAGAAAATCGTTTGGTGGTTCGAAATACCTGAATCAGTATTAAGTTTCTTATATGAACGAGATTTAAAAGGGTGCGAAAAATACAAGTTATTCTATGTATGATGTAAATTTTAACAAAGATGAACTTGGAGTTGGAAGTTTCCCATATTCCTCAATATTCCAAAAGTTAAAGTGTGATTAATGTATATAATAAATCTTCTAATTGTTTCACAGCGTCTACTATGAGAAATTAGAGTATAAAATTTTAAAAACATTGGCACAGACACGAGGGAGAAGGGTCGTTTAAGTTTTATTCACATATTTTTTTTTATTCAAAGGGAACAATACAGAGAGGGCACTAAGATTTGACTATTTATATATAAATACTTTATGTAAGAGTTACCCCATTTTACTACGTGCTCTTGAAAAAAATTAAGCAAAACCCCAGCTCAGGCACACGTCCAACAACACAGAAACACTCCAAGTTTAGATCTGGAATTAAAGTTATACATAGGCTTCTCTCTCCGCGTTAGGCGCAAAAACAATTTCATTGCCATCTTATTTCTATGATGTAACACATGGTTATATGCCTGTACGCCCGATGTTGGAACCAGATAAGTTAACAAAACGCGCGGGACATGAAAAAGTAAAAATAAATTAAATTTAAAAGAGTGATTTTTTCTTTTATAATTCTGACCAATTCTAAACATATAAATATCACAGATTTTTAATTAGAGGTTTGATAAAAATGTAACTCAGGCGTATTCAACTAAATTGACAAACTCCTACACACACTTAAAGAATGAAATTGAAGCCAGAGCTTTCAAAGCACTTAATGATATTAAAAGAACTTTTTTACTGTTTTTCAGTAGATCAATCATGAGGTGTGTGATAAACGCATTTTACATACTTTTTACAAATTAAATGATGACCTAATCTGATAGAAAATACTAGAACTTTGAAAACTATTTCAAGAACACTTCTAACATATTAAAATAAATATTTATAATAGTTTTCTTTCACGTTAAACTTCATTACACGTAGAAATTTTATACAAAAACTTAAGGGCATATTTTACTTTAAGTACAAATTTTATGTAATTAAATATCGACAAGTAAATAGTCCATATCCCGAAAGTTGTCATAAGCACTGATAACCAAGCACAAATGTAGAATTAAGTAATTTCAAAGAAAATCCTTTTCTACATAAAAGAATAACTGTATAGAATATTTCGTAACTTAAGCCTCCAAAGATATTTGAAATTTGAATGAATCTTTCGGATACGGGAATTGAAACAGATAAGAGTTTGTTTCAGGCCAGTAAGCTCTAAACATTAAATTAAGGGTCTCTATAACAAGCAGTGACTTATGTATAAAGAAGTAAAATTCGAAATTTCAGTCCTTAAATAATAGTTCAGAGAGGACTGTAAAAATGCACTATCGAATAACGTTAAGTTGCAGAGAAGTTGTTTTAATTGTAAACTAAAAAGAAATAAAGTTTTAAAAATCTAAGTATTGTTTCCCAAATAAGCTATTAAATGACTAGAATTGAATGTTACCAAAATAGGAGGCTAGAAGACACAAGGAAAGAATTCTGCATATTTAACACCTGGCTTAGTCTGAGAACTTTTAATTAAGGTTTAAGGAGAAAAAAATTAGGTATGATCATACACATTTTTCCTTAAAAAATAAATTTTAACATAGTTTAATGCAAAGTATATTTGCAGCATAATAATACGAATCATTTATTAAAAAAGAAAAAAATACAAGTTTTGAAAACAGGCTTTAAAATTGTAACCATAAATGAAATATTACATTAAGAAATGTTAATACTCCTCCTTTAAATATAAGTCTTTCGATTGAAGATAACACCACATGACATATTAAAACCTTTGTTATATTTTTTTGTTTCTGATTTTTCTTCTCAGCTCTGATGAGGTCTGGATTTGACACAAAGCGATCTTCCTGTTTTAAGTAAACATGGCGACTGCACCTTTGAGCAAGTTCAAGATTTTTTTTTAATTCCAGAGTTTTGATTCTAAAGAAAGGTAAATATATCAACAAAGAAAACACATTTTCTACATTAAGCCCATTTTTTCAAAAATAAATTAAATAAGAGAAAAAAGTTAATTTTTTTTTTAGTTAACGCAATTTTTTACTTTTAGAAAATTTAGATTTTTTTTTTTTTTTTTGAAAAAAATGTTCCAAAATGCAGTTTAAACTGCAGACGAAAAAGTGCTGGTGTTTATATATACTACATTCTTTCATTCTATTCCTGAGTGCTTTCAAGAAATGGGGGGGGGGGGGAATTAAGATCAAGTAAGGGAATGCCCGTATCATATATATATATATATATATATATATATATATATATATATATATATATATATATATATATATATATATATATATATATATATACAGTGGCGCACCCAGGGGGGGGCCCAGGGGGCCCTGCCCCCCCCCCAAAGAAGTAGAAATATTGATTTTGCATTATAAATATTTTTATTCGTTCATCTCGGCCCCCCCCATGCATTATAAATATTTTTATCCATTCATCTCGGCCCCCCCCAAGAAAAAATCCTGGGTGCGCCACTGTATATATATATATATATATATATATATATATATATGAATGAGAGTCAAAGTGATTTTGAAGTCTGAACCTAAAGCTTCGGGAATTTTCCATAATAGAGGCTATTAAAAAAATAATTTTGGATTTCTCTATAAATTTATCATTTCAGAATCACTCTTTATTCCCATATACCTCCCCCTCTCTCATAGTTACTTTCTGTTTAATATCTATTTATTAATTCAGGCACATGCATAAGTCAGTTCTTGCTGACCACTCATCCTTGGCTAGTTCTCATGAGTTAAACTCATAGTTCTCACAAGTTTGGTTAAGAGCCAAGAGTTTCAGTCATTACCCATAAATAATTGTATATCTTCTAACCACTATCAAAAGGAAACAGCAATGCCTGGTCTCTCAGATTAAACCCTGATAGATAACTTTGTCACTTCAAGGTAATTTCTCTTGCATGAGGTGATTGTTTCTTTTGATTTCTGGAAATGCTATCAATTCACAAGGATTACAATCATGGAAAAGAAGTCTGATTATAAACTTGTGATTATGTATACAGCCGGCTGAAAAGCAGGACAACTTTATAACATAATTAATTACTGCAGTTGAAAAAGATTTGTAAAGTATGCATGAAAAAATTATCAGATCCCCTTCAATGAAGTAGCAATTTTATAAAGCCTTCGGGATTGTTTTGTATTACATGCCAGCGAGAACTTCCAAGAGTACCAAGTGACAATTCAAAATTACTCATACTTCGTATATAAAGGCAACTTAAAAACTTGCTTAGACATGAAAATGATAATATGCAGGTGGTGTAGCTCGATTGTGACTACCTGAAAGCGATGTCATAAAAGAGCTCAAAGATAATTGCACTTCGAGTCTACAGAAACCTGGTTGGTTAAAATATAGCTAACGTTAAGCATCTTATAAAAGCGCATTAATTTTTAAGGCTACTAAAGGATGTCCAGCAACACAAAACGAACTTTTAATGTGCTACTAGTTAGAGGGGAAGGAGTGATTAAAGAAGTAAAATTTATAATGAAAAAGACTAACTCGCACATTTTCTGAGTATTTTTATTAAACACTTCAAAAACTAGACTGGTGGGAGCACGGAACCCGGGCCTACTGTTTTCCGAATACATGAGCTGAACTTCACACCTCTAAGCTGTGTGATGTATGATCTCTCCGAATTAAACCCATAAATTTACATAAAACGAGCGCATCATAGCTCTGCAACGGCTTTTTACAGAAGATAAAGGCTATAACTGCATAATTTCTTTTATATAATTTTTTAACATCTTTTTTATGGTAAGGCAAATTTTATCATGCAATTATCACATGATGGCATTTTTTAGAATTAAATCAAAATTTAAGAATATTTTTGCCCTAATTTTTAACAATTTTGTGAAAAAAAAATTTAAGGAATCCAAAATAGAGTTCAATCTGACTGAGTTTTTTTTTTATCAATATAATACAAAATTTTGTTAGCACTCACCAAGCAAAAACGGGTCGCAATGGCGCAGAATTTTTTAGAAATAGATGCCCATGATGTGTAACAGAATAAAATAACTTTTGTTATAATCAGGTCACATATAACGGAATTATAGAAGTTTGTCATTACATGCCATACTATAATTGTCCTTAAGTTTAGAAGAAAGATGCAGATCATTTCAAAATTCATTGTTGCTATTTGTCGGTCGAAAAGAATCTTTTCATTATAAGAAAACTTTCGAAAAAATAGTTGTTACTCGGTAATGTGTCTCTAGCTGTTTCTAAGCCTAAGATAAAAAAAAAAGAAAGAGGAAAATGTTCGAACAATTTTTAAAAAAATGCCAAATCAACAAAAATGTTTTCTTCAAAAACAATCATATTTGAGTATGGGGAAGTGACATCCAAGAATAGTTAATTGAGCTACAATAAAGTCCTATTCTTGAATCATGAATAATACAAATAGATGGATATATTTAAATTATCTTAAAATAAACTATCATATCAGTGCAATACTGAAATAAGCTGAACTCGTCTTCACCTATGGATAATGGGGTCGCGAGCAGTTTAGTTTAGTTTATATCATTAAAAATTTGCACATAATTCTAGGCCTTTACACAGCATTTTCCTAAGCCCTTGCTTTGAACAATGATATGGGTCGCGAGCAGTTTAGTTTAGTTTATATCATTTAAAATTTACAGATAATTCTAGGCCTTTACATAGCATTTTCCTAAGCCCTTGCTTTGTAAAATGATATCGTTAAAAATAGTACGGAAATAATCATTAAACATAAATGTAATGCATATTCCCCATATCGTATTGAAGATAATTGATGGTCACATCAAATTAAAAGTTAGCGGATAAAATGTGTTTCTCATCCTATTCACATTCTTTTGGAATTTTTACTTTCTATAACGGAACGAAAATGGAAAAATGCCGCTGCTATGCCCGAGTTAAGCATGAAGATGACTTTGAATCACAAAACTTTCCACTAGACAGGTGGCGAACACGCATCCCCGAGAACAAGTGACTGGCCTAAATAGACCACAAAGAGAAGAAATGTGAATTTTAAGGAGCTAAAAAACACCTTCTATAACCCTTTTACCAAAAGCGGCCTTGACATAATAAGGCGAAAGGCTTGTGGGAAAATGCTAAAATCTTCGTCAACACAAGAGCAGGGAAGGCAAAACGTTTACAGAAAAAAAAAAGTTAAAAAAAAATTCTACCCTTTAGAGCGATTTCACTTGCATAGCTTCACACTTCCACCCTTGAAAATTCTCCCCTTTTCCTGGTGAACAGAAAGAGTTGAATCTCAATTGGGGCTGACCCAGTTTTGGGATTCCCCTTCTTCCCTCCCCCATTAAAAAACATACTCCGGATAATACAGTTTTTTCTGACTAGGCTACACAGCGTGGAGGAGAGAGCGGGATCCGAAAAATAAAGCGACAGTCGCAGAAAGGTCCCGGCGTTCCCAGAACTGAAGTTTACTAATTTTCCTATGCAGGATGGGGGGACCATCTGGGTGGGGGGGGGTAGGTGATTTCGAAAGGGGGAGGCGGCGATAGAGCAAAAAAAACAAACCAGGTCAAATCGCGAACGTATATAGCATAGTGTACCTCCCCTGAAATATTATTTTAATGCTACAGGTTTTCACAATAGGTAACCAGTGTGGTGGCAGTGAAATTATTCTGGGGGGGTTTGACCCAATTTGAACAAGGGGAGGGGGACTGTAACCAGGTGGTCAGCTCGGAACTTCAAGAGCAACAGGGGAAAAGGGGGACAGATCTGTTTCGATTCCGCTGAAGGTTAAATAAAGGTTGAAAGTATTAACTACAGATTTTCAGTTATAGACATTTTTAAAATAAGTAACTACACAACACTTTTAGTCTATGTTATCTCTGTAATATCGAGGGACATTATGCTAAATATCATTGGATTATATAGCTTCTTATTGTAGATGTTTTAGATAAAATTAAAATTAAAATATTAAAATTTAGACCAGTAATAAAATAAATGTTTTACGGTAATTTCAGCGACAAATATAATATAAAATATAATATTTTTTAACATTCTTAGTTAAAAAATTGAAATAAGTCAAATTCAAAACATTAATTTAAAACGTTTTTTTATTAATAATTATTAATTTTTATAGAAATATATACTCACAGCCTTCTGTGTTTTCTTTTTTCTTATACACGAATATTATGTTCAGTGCCTTCAAAATTCCATTACACCCCAAGAATTTAAAACGAAATATCGCAAACAATTTCATTCAGCTCAATTAAGATTAAAAAAAAAAAAAAAACTGTACAAAATTTTACAAGGAGTTAGTGTTTATATTTACGTATATAAATTTGTGTCACGATGAATACAGTAATTTCAACTATTTTCAATACGACACTCATTAAATATAGACGAAATTAAGGAAATAATAAAAAAAAATGTTGAAAGAGTTTATGAAAAGAAATCCCTAATTATTTAAGATCTATTTTACCTAACTAAAATATCCTATAAATATAGAAATAACACTTTATCAAAAAGATACTATTAATGAAAGAAATATACGAATAAGTAATAGCAAATCTTCAAGGAAGAGGCTGCTAAGAAAGATACATCAGGGTCAAGAAAGAAAATATTCTCTGTGAGGGAATTTTTATAATTTCTACCAAAGACAACGCCTTTTGTAGAAAAAAGAATACGTCCCATTATCTAATTTTATTATAAGTATGAATTTATGCCGTGTTCTGAAAAGACCAAGAAAAATAATTCCCTATAATATATCATTACGAGCAAAACATATTATAAACCTTGTTATATTTCTGAAATATAAATAACAGAGTTAAGTTTAGTTAAATTTGGTACTTTTAGAATTCTATAATTTCTCACACGAAAGTAAACAGACAGTTAATTCAGAATTTCAATTAATTCCTCAAAGTTTGAGATGATCATCGAACTTTTCCCACGACCTAAATCTTATAAATATTGATCACATAATCTATAACCTTATTACGTATTCGAAATCTAACACGGCACTCGTAGATTTTGCGTGACTGACAACCTAAAAGAGGGTACACTAAATCCCAAAACTTCTGCAGAAGTTTCAATAATTCCAAACCATGAAATTCAATTCTCCCTACCTATCACAGCAAATCTAGCAACAGCCATGCATTTTTTTTTCTCGTCCAGATTGATGTTTCTTTGAGTCGCAATCAAACATTAAATTATATCGGTCGGGTTGGCAATTTTAAAACATCCTTTCTATACTGTTTCTCATTATCAGACACACTGAAAATTTTCACATAAGCTTAACTAATTATTATTCTGATATTTGATCTGGAGACGATAGAAGCTTATTCACAGGAATAAGGGATTAGTTCATCAACGAAGAAAATCTGACAACATAAATAAGTTTCGTAAATTATAAATGTTTAATAAAGTGACATTATATATATATATATATATATATATATATATATATATATATATATATATATATATATATATATATATATATATATATATAAGATTTCTTTATACAAGATTTCTTTTTCCTCTTAAAATTCTACAGGGCTGTAAAGACTATAATGTATCCTGAGTCAGACACTTGACTAGTCTCAACGGGAAGCCTTTTCTTTTAGAGAATTAATATACATTTATCTCATTTCAATACCAGGGAGTACAGGTTTCACTCTGATGGTTTGTAACCGTTCAAAATCTGCTAAAAACTGTAGGTCCAAGTCAACTTAGTCCTCGTGTAGCAAAAGATGACCAAAGTGCTCCCAATCATTCACCTTCATCATCTGCAGAAAGAATATCTCATTTTCAAATGTCTTAAGTAGCTCAATATCTAACTTATAAAATAGTGCCAATCTATATATATATAAAACAGTTCCGTAACTGACTGACTCACTGACATACAACGCACAGACCAAACCGCTGGACCTAAGGGGATGAAATTTTACATGGCGATTCTTCTTATAGTGAAGGTGTGCACTAAGAAATATTTTTGAAAATTCTTAGATTTTTTAAAATGAAATTTTGCTGTTTTTGTAACTTTTTTAAAGTTTGCATTTAAAATAATAATCTGTGGGTTATAAAATTCATATCACGAGAAAGATCCTAAAAATTCCTTTGAAATGAAATCTTTTTCGAATCTTTACCTCCATTTTCTGATTTTTGATGAATTTTTAAAGATTAATTTTTAGAAATTAATTCATTAAATGCTGATCACGCGATTTCTTTTCTTTTTGTGATACTTTAAATTAATTTTGCGTCACGTTCATAACAACGAAATAAATTGACAAAAATATTGAAATACGGTAAAAAGATAAAATTTAACCACTAGACTAATTTAGATGGAAGTTTTTTAAGAATTTAATTCAAATTAGTATGTTTTATAAACATATAAATTAATTGCATTCATTGACCGTTGTATTTAATTTAAATGTACTCCGTAGCGAAGCACGGGTATTCAGCTAGTGTATATATATATATATATATATATATATATATATATATATATATATATATATATATATATATATATATATATATATATATATATATAATGAATTTTCTGCAATGCCATCCAGCTTGAGGCATATTGTTTCAAACCATATACCTCGAGACAAATTACATTTTTATTTGACAAATTTCTTTTTCAATTTGAGCTTTAAATACCTCAAATCTGAAAGAGATCCTCTCATATTTCCAATTGTTTGGTTAATGCGGAAGACTGAAATAATATATACACGAAAGCGCGCACAAAACACTGTCTATCATTAAGCAAAAAATATGAAACCTCTCTTCTATCACACGCAGTATGTGTGTGTGAGAATATATCCCGAGTGGGGTAATACATTTTATTCGAAAGATAATTATTAGTTTGAAATTTTATAAATAAAAAAATCAATTAGATCCATTGTCATACAGGACAGTTTCTGCCAGCATAAAGCATATTACATGCTTTAGATGGTTAATAAAGAGCTGTAAATTTCTTTTATATGCCGCTGAATTATAAAGGAGTGAGTTTTTTCTCATTAATTTAAACATTAAAGCTTATCGTATCACATAAAAACCTGCAACGATACGATTGAAAGAAAGAGAGAGGCGATTGGAAAGAACTTCCTTATTTTTTATGAGAGATAGTGCATGAAGTACACGAGAAACATGCAAGTGCGCATGAAATGTAAGCAACGGAACCCAAATTAGTATTCGGGGTTTGATCCGAACTGTGGATTTAAGGAAAATTGTTCATTTGTATACAAAAAGTAAATTGGTTTTCATGAGATGTGAGTGCAGCATTATTTTTCAAAAGTTCCATGAAGGTACAGGAAAGCCAAAATCGTAGAAGTCATAAAACCCTGCAATTTTTTTTCTTTTTTTTTAATGATCATAATACAAGTTATAAAGAAGAAAAATTAGATTTCAAGTAATGATACTATTAGATACTTCAGGAGCACTCAAATATTGAGCTCAGCGTAATTAAACTCTATATTTAAACTCTATTTATTAAAAATTACTAAAATAAATGAGATCTAATAACCTCTTAAAAATGAACGATTGAAAAAGCCCCCCTGGAGAGAAATATTTAGATCAAGGACGACAGTAAGTTGCTTGACACGTCATCACTATCAATAAAATAATTGCAGCTGATGATAAAAATATCTTTTAAGTACGGTGGAAAATAAAAAGGGAGATCTTAACGTTTACCAAGCTGACATTTCTACTGATTATACGTAGAAATTACTCGTAGATATGTCAGTGTGCAAACAGAAAAGCATTTTTTTTTTCAATAATTTTTTAGCAGCATGAATGATGGTCTATCTTTTTACATTTTAGAGAGATAAATCATCATAAGAGGAAGACATACATGAGCAGCTCACTTGCCAAAACGGACACATTTTAAAAGCGAAGAGACTCGACAGACATATCACTAATTTCAATCATCAGTAGTTACTAAAATAATTTATTCAGAAATTTGAAAATTTTACTATGAGTTAAACACTCTTTCTTCTTTATAAACATGGCTCCCAGTTTTTTTCTAGCTTGAAGAGAAATTTTTTAATTGTTTAAAATTTTAATCATTTTCTTTTTCATTGTTATGTCATTTCGCACATATTACCAAAACAGTTGGCTATAATACCATGAAATTTTATACACGGGCAATATAAACATGTATCATTCAAATGACCTACTTTTATGTCATTCCTGCCATAAAAATTTCAATTACAGTAAAATTTATAAAATTTTTTTTCGAAATTTAAATTTTTTTAAAAACCTTTTTTTCCCTATGAATAACTAAGAATTAGATTCCAAAGTAGTTCATTTTAAAGATATATTATACAGCATAATTTTAAAACAAAAAAAATATGTATATTCATTAATATACGGACGCAAGTCTGCGCGTATTGCCATGACAATGAAAAAAAACAATGGTTGAAAATTTAAAAAATTAAAATATTTATCTTCAACGTAGAAAACTTGAGAGCGATATTTATAACGAAGAAAAAGTGTTTCACTCACAGTAAAATTTTCATATTTCTGAATAAACTATTTTAGTAACTACTGATGATTGAAAATAGGGATATGTTTGTCGAGTCTCTTGGACTTTAAAAGTCCCCCTAAGCCCATAAAACAAAAAGTGGAGAAAAGTAATACAATAATATACAGTAAAACCTCGTTTACCCGGATCTCCGGATCAGATTTGTAGGCATTTTTTAAAAATTTAATGTTCCCATTACATAACAATTTTTAACTATAAGTACGCCAAATATTAGCTTTTTAGTTTGATTCAATGTACTCGTACAGTTCCTACATAGATTGTACAATATATTATGGCAATAAAATGCTTTTTGTCGAGTTTAAGAAAGCTTTACTAGAGTGTCACAGGGCGTTGACGTGGATTGATTCAGAAAAGTTATTTATATATTTTTTAATGTTTGGTAAACAATACTATGTAATTTTGTTACAAAACATAATTTTTTACCGTAATAAACGGTAAGCCTGCTTAGTTAAAGATTTTGTTTTGCTTATTACCCATATTATACGGATTGTCTATGGTCCCAGTTAGTCCGGATAAACGAGGTTTTACTGTACATTTTTTTTTTTTAATTTCTCAGAAAATATGAATTCAAATAAACATCGTAGAATGTATTATTGCAGACGGAGCTTTTATCTGACGACATAGAAAATCTATAAGATAGAATATCCTTGGAGCCATAGTTATTAATATCACAATTTCTGCGTGATTAAGAAAGGACCGATTTGGCAAGTAGAAAAAAGTAATAACATCCAATTCAGACTTCAAATTATTTTTTTACTACAGAAAAAAATGTAAATAATTGTTTATTAATTCCCAAGTACTTACTTCTGCAGCAATTAGACTGTCACTGACTCATTTATTTTGCTTTTTTTGTGATGAAACAACACTAAACGATTTATCATTATCTTCGAGTACTTGCTTCTGCATTTGAATTGCATTATTGCAACGATTTACATCAGAGTATGGACTTTTAACAGGGCTTCTGAAAAAAGTTATTTATTATTCGATGGCCCCAAAAATTTTTTTATCGAGTGGTTTTAATCCTTATTATTTGGGAAATCTATTATGGATGTAAAAAATTAGGAGTCCATCAAGTGCTTTGACACTCAAATTTCAAAAAATGGACATAACCGATTTGGCTTGTGAATGGTTCGCATAATGAAAGCGATCATAGTCTTCCACGCAGTTTATGAAAAATATACTTTATAGTTCAGCAGCAAAATAATCCAAAATTGGGTAGTCAACGAACACAGCTAAAATAGATTTAGTACTATCAAGAGCAAGATAGTAGTATACTAAGATAAACTAAGACAGTGGCGTAGCGAGCATAACTGGCGCCCGGGGCACGATACCTTTTTGGCGCCCCCCCCATGGTCTTGAGGACCAAGTGGTCCAATGATCTTGGGGACCATTTGGCGCCCCTGGCATGATAGACCCTCTTGCCCCTCCCCCCCCCCCCCCGCACGCTACGCCACTGAACTAAGACTTTAGAAATAAATCTTCTGCAAGACTAACTACCCTAAAACTAATCGGTTAAGAACTTTAGCTTTCAGAAAAATGGTTAGAGGGAAACTTGTGACATCACGAGTAAATAGTCGTACATTCCGAGACAATTATGTATATATCAAAATATGAAGGAAGGTAAACTACATGAGTTATTGCAATTATTATAGTATTTTATTTGCAATTACATGTGCATTATTATATTTGAAAAATGAACGCTATTTCCTTGATTCATTCTCAGGGAGACAACAAAAAACTTTTGGGGAAAAGAGTTACAGCTGCTGTCTGTTTCAAAACTTCCTTTTACGTTTAAATATAGTCACTAGCATACATAACACCAGATTTAAAAAAAAGTAGAAAGAGGGTTGTTTATAGCAAGCTTGATGGAAAAGTAAAGTGATTTTTAAATTACACACGAAGTAAAGCAACGCATCTTTTAAAAACTAAAGTTATCATAATACGTAGATCATAAAACTATAAGGACGTCTGGTTTCCGTGTCCAGACAACGAATGCACTCGCAACGTAGGCTGTACCTAAAATTCAGAAAATCTCTCACTTTTTCCCCCCATTCAGAAAGACTACACTTTTTAATTCAACTTAAAACTATCCCTTTCAAAATATTATAACTGAGTTTTATTCTACGGAATTTCCTCCTGACAATATCATGTAGACCAGTAGGGATAGTAACGTCAGAACTAACATTAAATACGTAGTAGAGAATGAACACGCACAAACTATAACAAATAATGCTACAACAGTATGTAGGGTGTTTTAACGTAGGATTACGTTCCTCCATAACGGTCCTCCGGAGAGCAAAATTTCAGATGTCCTGCGTCGCAAGTTATAATTTTGGCAGCGCACCAAATCCAGTCTGTATTGCTTGGGCAAGCAGAAAAAAGTTAAACAGAAAAGTACCAAAATGCGTCAAAGTTTGACATTATATATATATATATATATATATATATATATATATATATATACATAACACATACGTACATACATACATACATACAAAAGTAGTAA
Source organism: Dolomedes plantarius (assembly GCA_907164885.2). Lineage (NCBI taxonomy): Eukaryota > Metazoa > Arthropoda > Arachnida > Araneae > Dolomedidae > Dolomedes > Dolomedes plantarius. Next base: position 85,599,762 of record OU015496.1, on the reverse strand, counting down.
GCAACGATAAGTAATCCTACGTTAATAACCCGCGGTAGTTTCGTTAGAGGAGAATCCCTGAAACTTTTGTTGTTAAATGAAACGATTGAAATTATTTTTGTTACTATTGTGTAACTCTCGCTCTCTGTCCCACATTAATCATAAGCTAACCTCGGAGAAGTAATATTAGCGACATCAAAGGATATTCCATGGTATACATATGTATTCACTAAAAAGTACATTTACTACTACATACACACTAAATGTGAGAATACGAGGGGATTGCCCATTCCATTCAAGTTCTGTCTCAAACAAACTCTGTCTCTCTCTCTCTCTCTCTCTCCTGTGTGTGTATGTATGTATTCAGATTGCATGAAAAATTATGCCTGTAATAAACTAGAAAATCGAGCAAATATTTCTGGAGGTCCACTCCATAAAATGGACAACCAATTTTGAAGCAATTATAAATCAATTTAATTTTGTGTGTGTGTGTGTGTGTGCATGCATGCGCATTGTATTTTCCGCGTGCACTAACTGAAGATTCTTTTACATGATTACTCAAGTTATCTGCATATTACGAGAAGTACTTGAAATTAGACGAAAAATATTATAACATTGAAGAAATTCACATCCAGGAGATCAGGAACAAATCATTTTCCCAAAGAGATTATTTTTAACCCGTGTGACACAAACTGTTTCGAGGAGCGAAATTATCATATGGTCAGTAAACACGTAAGAGAGTTCGCTTGATGCAAAAGACTTTCAGAATAAAAAAAATGTTTGCCATATGGCTAAACAGAAATTTAAATTTAAATTGACTCAGAATTATTTTGACTGAGTAGCAATGGCTATATCTTTTATTCGTTCACGTGTTACATGGACCGAGAACCCCATAGTATGACATTTAGCAATCTTTCAAAGGAATAATTCAATAAATTCGAACCACTTCGTCAAATTATCAGCATTAAAATGATAGATGAACGTGATTTGGATATTAATTTGAAGGACTAATATGGTTATTTTCAGTTAATTGCCACGTGTTATATGGTTCTAGGAAGAGTAATTTTAACCAGAAATGGCTTTGAGGGGGGGGGGGGACTAAGAAGGATTATAAATAAAAATAAGTCATGAGAAAACATACTAAACTAAAATAAAAATAAAGGAGTATCATATATACAGTGACCACCGCTTATAGTGATCAGTGGTTATAAGAATCAACCGTTTATAAGAATGAATATCGCAAAAACAAAAACAAATGTATTATTTCCATGTTAAAATTTTCGCTTTAAAGAATCAATCCACCGGTTTTAAGAATCAGTTTACACTCTTCGCTTTCCTTTCATTTTTCCAAAAAAGCCACTTAAACCCTCAAAAGGTCCGAAGTTCTTTCTTTATTTTTTTTTAAAGAAAGAGTGATAAGATGGGATGGAATACAGTCGCAAAATGCATCCCTTTCTTTGTTAGACATAACATAAGTTTCCCCTTAAACGCTTTAGCTAAACACTGTCCTATTAGCTTGACCCAGGGGCATCCTACCCGTCCGGATCCAATTTCACTTTTCTCCACTGACAAATAACGACAGGGACTCTTTTTTCCGACCTCCCGCATCCTGGTTGCGGCTTCCTGGACCCTGAAAGACATAAATCTTCGGCGAAGTGTCCACTATCACTTAGGCAAACGTGACATTATTAGATGCAGCACGTTATCAAACCGTGAAACGTAAGCTAGAAGGTGAATCTTGGTCTGAGACTATTGGTATTGAAAGAGGTATAAACAGCCTCATGAAAACTTCATTACGTCAAGCTACCATAGAAAACTTTTTCTTGCACCCTTCCTGTAGTTGAAATGTTAAACTGTTAAGCAGGTATGTTGTACCAAATATTGAATTTTTTCTTCTCTTACTATAATCATGTGTAACTACTTATAGGTCTAGAAATTAAGTTGTATATTTAAAATTATAAAAAATAATTTGAATAAAAGATAATTAATGTAAATTAAAGAGTATTTTATGGTAAATTTTCTAATATATGTATATATAGGTGTGTGTGTGTGCCTGTCCAAAAACCTAAATTTCGGCTCTAAGAATCAACCGCTTATAAGAATCAAAAACAGTAATAACAAACGTGATTCTTATAAGCAGAAATCACTGTATATATATATATATATATATATATATATATATATATATATATATATATATATATATATATATATATATATATATATATATTAATTAAAGGAAAGCATTCAGAATTGAAACAGGTTTTTGTGTCTCCATAAAGATGTGATTATGGGCAGTTACCGAAAGTATGCGTGGTCAATAAGTGAACATAGACATACCGAGAAAGCTTCCATATCATGTATGAGAATTAATGCATCGGGGGGCAACTTCCTTCCATGAATCTTTATCTCGAAGCAGTTTCTTTTTTGGAACACCAGCTTCCTCAAGCTATCTGGCCGTCAACCGCCTTTTTTTTTTTTTAGTGATTCACCTTCGGAACGCGACGGGTTAAACACGAATAAAAAAACGCAATGGTTTCGCCGAAGAATTTTTCGATAAGTGTTATCAATTTCGGGCTTGGGAACACGCCATTGCAAAATTGCAACAGCTGTATCAATCCATTCCACGCAGCACCTGACAGCTAAATCTCTCTCCATAGATAAGTATCCAAACAACAGCCCAGACAGTTTTTTTCTTATTTTTTGTTGATGCCCCTCTTTGTTGTTTTTCTAACAAGAGTTCAGTAAACGACACGACGACCTTGATTAGCACAATGCAATAACGGTTCTAACGAGTAACAGGAAAGGGGACAAAAATCAGCCACAGTAACCAACACATCTAATCTATGGAATGTGTGGAAACTGCAAGATTACACAAGGATACATTTCAAGAGTTGTAAAAATATAAAAATTTCTCAGACTACAATGCATTTTTTTACATTACAATGCACAGAAAATTTTTCACAACTCTAGACTAAAAATAGAAGGTACCAGGAAAAATCCAACTAAGTTGAAGCTAAGACCTCACTAATTTAAAGTCACAGAGACAATTATAGTCATAAGATACAGAAAAGGATCTGCCAAGAATGCAGGAAGCTAAATTATTAAAAATGTCAAAAGAGAATGCATTTTTTTACATTACAATGCACAGGGAAAATTTTTCATAACTCTAGACTAAAAATAGAAGGTACCAGGAAAAATCCAACTTAAATTGTAGCCAACACCTCACAAATTTAAAGTCACAGAGACAATTATAGTAATAAGATACAGAAAAGGATCTGCCAAGATTACAGAAGGCTAAATTATAAGAATTGTAAAAATGTAAAAAATTTCTTAAAATGCATTTTTTTAAAATTACAATGCACAGGGAAATTTTTCACAACTCTAGACTAAAAATAGAAGGAACCGGGAAAAATCCAACTTAAGTTGTAGCCAATAAGACCTTACTAATATTCACTAATAGACCTCACTATTTTTTTAAGTCACAGAGACAATTTTAGTCAGAAGATACAGAAAAGGATCTGCCAAGATTACAGAATGCTAAATTATAAGAGTTGTAAAAACGTAAAAATTTCTCAAAATAGAATGCATTTTTTATTACATTACAATGCACAGAGAAATATTTCACAACTCTACTAAAAATAGAAGGTACCAGTAAAAATCCAACTAAGTTGTAGCCAACACCTAACTACCCCAAAGTCCCAGAGACAATAATAGTCATCAGGTACAGAAAAGGATCTGCAATACAAATTTTAGAAGAGCGACACAAAATGCGTATTACAAAATTAATCGTATACATATATGTTCTTTGTTAACGTACTCTTCAGATCTTTAGTGTCTCGCACATGTGCATTTTTAGGAAAATAGTCGTAGTTCAACAAGAGTGTCCTAAAATAGCACCTTTCCGACTTCGAAACTTTTGGCACTACCAAAAAATTTGAACCACTAATCAGCTGGAACGCCATCACAGGAAGGAGGGGAAAAGAGAGAGTGGGATATAGGAACCTAGTATAAGACCGGTAACAATTTTTTCCCCTGGGCCTCACTTCGAATAGCAACTCTTCTGCTTATCAATTGGAAAATTCTTGAAAGTCAGCTACATCAAGTTCTTAACATTTTAGGCAAAGACAGGTCTGTTATTTAAACCCAGGCATCAGCTACAAATTTAATATTGGTATTTTCGAGGGCATACTTTTTTAGAAAACTTCATAAGAGAATTAGCTCTTCACTAGAAACTTCCAAATGGAAAAAAAATATAATTTCTAATCCTAAATTTTCCTAAAATTTATAGATAATTCTAAAATGCGAAAGCAGACAAAAACCCCACAAGATTTATGAATTATATTCCTTCCAAGTAAATTCCAAAATCGTTGAATAAAGCTATTAAAATTACTTTTATATCAATATGACAGTTCGTAATATCAATATGACATTTTAGGCGAATACAGGTGTGTTTTTCAAACCCAGGACTTGCTGGTAAGAAGTTTATAACAATCATCTGTGCTCTCTCATTTACAAATTTAATATTGTCAATTTCGAGGACATGCTTTTTTAGAACATGTGAACAGAAAATTTGCGCAACTTTTATATTAAAAAAATTACGATTTCAAATTCTAAATTTTCCTAAAATTTAAAGATAATTACTTAAGTTGAGTACAGAAGAAAGCCCCGTAACATTTATCAATTACATTCTTTTCAAGGGAATCGCAAAAATGTTATAAAAATTTGTTAAAAATAACTTTTAACATTACTTTTAATCTGATAAACCATTATACACACAATCGTATCACACACATATATAAGTGTGCATGTGTATATATATATATATATATATATATATATATATATATATATATGTGTGTGTGTGTGTGTGTGTGTAATTTAAGGCAATATATTTACTACAAAATAATAAGTATCTCTTGTAAGTTATTGAAGGTTTAAGAAAATTTTTTCAACTTATCACACAGCTTTAAATATTACATTCCAATATTAATATCATGAAAAAAAATTCAGTAAATTACTTTTTCATAGATACACAATCCAAGAAATTTACGACCCTGCAGTAAGAAAAAACAAGAAACGTTTTTATAAAACATATTAGAGGCTGAGACGACTAGTAAAGAAAAAAAATTCATATAATGAAATATTATATAATGAAATATTATATAATCTAATATTATATAATCTAATATTGTATAATAGATAATCATATTCTAAATTTAGAGAGACCAGTATAAATATTTATACTTGATTCAGCGACAAATATTTTAGTTTCTATGTCTAAAGTGAAAGCCGGGAATGTATCTCGCCTTCAAATATGTTAGCTGAATATTTCTTCAGCCACTATGAACAATATTTTATGCTTCATTGAAGAGGTAGTTTTAAAAAAAAATGATACATTCTTTGACATTCAAAACCTCAGCAATAATACCACTGACAATATCTAAAAAAAAAATGAAAATTAAAATCTAAAAATACCCGATTATTGAAGTGAAAGCGGAAGAGAATGTGACAAGTCGAATAGAAATCCATTAGAACGACCAGTGACAATGCTATGATGTAAGGGTAGCAGTGTTTAGGAAGGATATTGCATACTGTTTTCAGCTTAAAAGAGGTATTTAAGCCAATTAATGATTGCGAGCCATTACAACTAATCACTGGTCAGGGTGGTATCTAAAAAAATAACACAGTTTCCCTTACACTAAAGAATAAATGCCACAAAAAGTGGAAAAAGTACAATGCATTAAACGCTTCAGACAAATTTTCATCAAAGAAGTTCTTAAGTATTGAGAGATTGCACATAAATGTGAGAGAAAATGCGTTTATATCAGAGGTATTACAATGCTTTAAAGAAACTAAAATTTTACTCATAATAGGATCATGTAGAATACGAGCTCTGAAAACCAAAAACGCAACAAAATTCTGTGAATTAAATGCTACCGATTGCTAAACAATTTTGTCTCCTTGTAGTTCAATAAGATTTTGAGCTAAGTGCCTGGAATACAAAAATTTCGGATAAAATCGAGGCTTTTAAAGTCATATTTTCTTTCAAATAAACTATATCCAAAGACAACCCTTTTGTTTTGTTTTGTTTCATTTTGTTTTGAAAATCCAGTAAACGAATATTTTTTATGTTTTTGCATCATGAAACTTATTTCAACTCTAATCAAGCAAATCGAGTCAAATTCTATAACTGCAAAAGACAGGCCTTAAAAGAAATATTCTGAATACGAAAATAAACTCAACTAGAAGTTTTCAAATAGCTTTTGTTTTGCCAAAAATGGCCCAAATTTAAGTGAACTAGTATCAAATAGAGAAAGTCATCACGTAGATTTCTATGAGAAATGAGCAAAACTTTCATGAAGTCAGTATAAACTAACTACAGACCTGGAAGAAGATCACTGAATGGACAAGCAAATATAATTGGGAATTTTTAACTTCTGATGTGAACTTAGGACAGATTGAAAATTTTTGTCACCAAGACAGAGCATGATTGAAACATATATGAATAATTCGATGACAGAGCAATGAGCTAAACAAAGATTTAAAGCAACAAATACAAGAATGGTATTCGAAATCTTTGAGCAAGATTTCGAATTTTATTTTGGTAGCCGGAAATTCACAGTCAAAATCTTCTGAAAATGTTTCAAAAACACAAAATATAACTATCAATAAATTTTCCACAGTTATGAAAGACTTGATATTAAAATTATTTTACAGTCTAATCAATAAAAACTTTTTGAAAAATTCTTTCATTACTTTATTTTCAATTTATAAGTATATGTATAAAGCAGAATATTCTTAATGCTCCGATATATTCCTTTAATATTTTTTTTAAACGTGAAAATTAATATTTATGTTGGTTAGTTCAAAGGAATGGCTAAACGTGAAAAAAAATGCAAAAGTATTTTTTTGTTATTTATGTTTCTCTTGTAAAGTTAAGAAAAGAAAGGGTCATACTACTGTGTTAAAACTCGAAATTTCATTGCTTTCGAAAAATTATGTTCCATGTAACTCATATTTTAATCACACGATATTTTTTATGTGAACATAAATTATCCACTGAACTTCTTGAAATGGTTATCAAACTTCTTGATATATAATTGATATTTTCTGAAGAGAACTCTAAGTACAGCGTTTTTTCCAAAAGTATAACAACAACATTTCGTTTAAGATTTTGTGATAAGTTTTGTTTCAAATAATCGAATTTTTGTTTTAAAATGAACAACACTGAATCAATATAATTATAAACCTCAATTAATAGTTTAATCCCACGATTTCCCATTTTTAGTTAATAAAAAGTAAGAAAAACACAAAAATTGGTATATTTTACAGCATACTTACCATACATACACACACACACAAAAAAAAAAGGCCCACTGAATTACATAAATTTAGGTTCAAATCACTAATACATCGTAAACCTTGTGACAAAAATTTCATGAAATAAATAATGAGTAGTTTTCAAGCTATGAAACATGCAGTGATAAAATTTGATGCGTTGAGAAAATTCATTCAAAAATTGATATTTTTTATAATATTGATTTTATTAAATCTTGAATAACAGTGAGACTATTTCTCTTCGGACTTATTTTGTTTTAAAGAACTCATAAATGAATAAATTATGAGTACTTTTTAAAAAATTCGATTTTTTATTTATTTAATAAATTTTTTTTTTTAAGGTTTTGGGTAGTATGATTCTCAGAGTTTCATGGGAGACCACATCAACCAAATTCCTCTTTTCCACGCCTTATTTCTCCTTATTTCTCTCTATTCGTCCTTATTTCTCTCTATTAAATAACTAATGCACGAGTTATTTCCCACTAAGAATTATCTGCCACGACTTCATTTCTTCCTGAAATTTTAACCTTTGAGACGAATTCAAGCAGTCTACCTATCATGTCTATGGACAGGGTTCCCCAGATACACCGCAATACGCAATCATACTGACAGTTTATCTCTGCTAGAATGATAAAGTTTATCAATCAACACGTAACTTTTTCAGTATTTTAAGATAAATTTATTCCTCCCGCTGAGAAATTCTAATTATTTTACTCGCTCTGAAATAAAAACTTTGAAATATTTTAAAGTGCTTACCTTAAGACCATTGACTGTGAAGTCGATTTCTTCCTGTTCACTCTACGCTCAGGAAAATGTTCAGAAGTATGCGGTGTTGATTCACTGAAGTATTCATAGAAATCTTGTAACATGTTCAGAGGCAGTAGCAGTAGAGATTATCTTAATGGTGGATTTTTGCGTGTCGTATGGTTTTCTGACAGTCGACGAGAAGTGAAAAAATTCCATTTCGAAAAAATAAACGCTAAAAAATGTGTATGAAGCGGCACAAAATGTTGCCTGGAAACCGATATCTGGACATTTAATTTAACTGCTGTTCTACATCAAGGTTCAGGAATCATAAAACATAATCAAATTATAATCATTTACCATTGCATCACAAACTTGATTTTTCTGTAGTTTTACCACATCTTTGAATAGAAACTTTACATCGAATCGTACAAGAAGTGATATTTTACATTCTTGAAGGTGTTTCGGCGCACCAGAACACAACAGATGGCGTTATACCATGACGCCCATGCAACGAGTTTCTTCATTAATTAGTCAGAATTTTTCGACGGCAGTCTGTCTTAAAATAAAATGCGGATGCCCGTTTCTAGAAATTCCCGGAGGAGAGTGTATTGCTCATCTACTCCATTCAAAGCAGGCATGAAATTTAACAAGCTATTGAATAAATTTAAGTTGCATATAATGAAATTGTATTTTGTGCATTATCAATTTTGGAGACACGGAAAAATTAAGTATCACAAAAGAAGCATATGAAGCCAAAACGATAAGCTTATCTAAAAGTACAAAGCTCATATTGGATGCTTTATATCAGAATTAAAGAGTATTTATTGTTTGTATTGGAGCACATTATAAGTTGTTTAAGAAAAATAGCATTTTAAAAGGTCACGTAAAAATATTATATTGATATACCATGAGAGCAAGATTTTTACATATGAATTATTGAAGAGCTTGCATCACTCGACTCAAAACAATTACACTTACCAAAAGCGTGACTTCAAATTGCACCTCTCGTCATAACACAATTATTTCCTTGCGTTGCTTTGCTCAGAAGCAACTAAACTGCCCCATATAAATAGTGCTATAAATTAGTTAAGTTATCATGTGTTATTTTTGAAAATCAGTTCAGCGATATTTGAATACACAACAATGAAAAGGCTTACGATACCTTGACTAATTATAATCATGCTGTTTATTTTATAATATTTGCCACAATTCTCACTTCACAGAGTATAAAATCTATAAAGGAAATTAAAGCGGTGACATTTTTTTACTACTGACAAATCTTTTCGATGTTAACCTCTTCAATAGTTTGATGGATAGATGCACTGGAAATTTCAAGCAAAAACATACTGATTATTCTTCAGTAATAAATGGTGAAATCTTTCAATCACAGATTTGATGACCCTTACACAGCACAAAAAGTATGAAAGTATTCGTCCTCACCTAATAAAACGACTGGAAAAAATTTCGAAGATGGTATTCTCAAACATATTATATGAACTGTTTCAAAAAAAAAACATTAACGATGTGCGGGGAGTGAGTATTTTAATGCTCGAAAAATGGTGATGATGATGATAATGATAAACTTAAAGGACATTCAAATATAAAGCTTTTGAAAACATTTGCTAGCAAACCTTCTTATGACTTTTGATGACACAACAATTTAACATAACAGACTTCTGAAATATCACTAGTAAAAAAATATAAATTCCATTGTAGAAACTTGGAACACACACACCGTCAGTTTTCTTCGGTATCTTCTTACACACTTGTTTTTTCAAGAACTTTGCATTTGGGCTTGAAATCTTGTTTAAGTCACCTTGAAACTTTCATCAAATAGTCTCCAACTTTAAAAGTTAACAGCATCTGTAAAACAGAAAAATGCAACAATTTCAGTCTTGAGACAATACATAACTATAACCTCGATACAATAAAATAAATAACCTTAAAAAGTGCTACAATGTTTGTATGGCCAAATATACTACCGCAACACAAAACCATATTTTCGGTTTGAAAAATAATTAAAAATAACATCTCCATGCTCTTATCTTTGTCACAGAAGTGTTAAGAAATGTAGTTAATTTGAGGACAATGGATTGCAAATGAAAAATCGAGCAAATATCTCTTAAGATTCATGCAAATTAAAACAGATATAAGTCAGACAGGATGAAAGCTAAATTTAATTAAAAAATTCAAGTTCTCTAATGAAAACATCAAAACTTGACGTCGAGGTTAATGCAGATAATGCAATACACTATGTTTCATTTTAGGATCTCAGTTTTGAAAATCAAGAGACAATTAAGCAGGTTCAATGGGAATTTTTTAATTTTTTTTTCTTTTAAACCATATATCATAGAGACAAAAATGTTCTCTTCGACACACAGTACATTTTTCACATTTAGCTTAAAATATAACTCAATTCAATCCATCAACTTCAAGATATCAGCGTGTACCGTTGCAATAAAACCAGGCTTGTAAAAAAAAAAGTTTTTAGTGAAAGGGTACATGATTTTTATTTTTTCGTACTGTAACAGTGTTTCAATACATAAAAGTGTGAAGCATCAATTCTAACGGGACTTCAAATTAAGAAAAAATCGTGGAACACAATATTTAAGATTTAAAAAAAAACTTACATATTCAGATATCTATAAAAAATCAGTTAGGAGAGAAATAAAATCGACGACAGTAAATATTCGGTCAGTCAAACGTATAATTAACTTACACCGGTAATAAAAATGAAACTCAATGGAATTAAATAAATATAAATTAAGAGTTGAAACAGAATTAAATCTGATATATTAATGTTTAAGTATGATTTTTAAGATCATGTATATCTATTATATATACATTTAACTTAAAATTATTTCCAAATAACCTGATTTTTAAACTACAAGGTTTGAATTTGAGATGGTATACCGCTCCTAAATTCTTAACAAATTTTAAACAGTAATACAGATAACAGTAAATGCCTTCATTTCGATTTTGAAAAAAGATAATATGTTGACAAAACATATAAAAAGGATAAGTAAATGCGAAAGGGGAAAGTAAAACATATAACTAAAAAAAAGTCGAAGCTTCTAATATAACGTTTTATACACAGAGAGATAATTTTTTTATCCACATAACAGTGAGGAGAGCCGTAGACTGAAAGAAATGAATAGATATATATTTATTGCATAATACCATAACTCAACACTCAGAAAGAGGCGGTTGTTTCCCCTTTTTAGATGAGGAGGACAGTTAAGTGTTTGCGAATATAGTCCTCCATTCTAAAAGACAAATTGTCAGATAAGAAGACTATATTTTCCTAAAATATTTAGTTAGCCTGTGAACACTGACCTCCTATCCAAGGATATAGTAATGTTTGTATGTATGTATGTATGTGCAGTGCCATAACTAGGCAGGTGCAACAGGGGCACCCGCTCAGGGCCCACTTGGAAGGGGAGCCCAAATGCAAATTCTTGCCCAGGGCACAGGAATGACTAGTTATGGCACTGTGTGTTTATATATATATATATATTATATATATATATATATATATATATATATATATATATATATATATATATATATATATATATATATACACATATATATATATATACACACGCACACACACACACACACACACACACACACACATATATATATATATATATATATATATATATATATATATATATATATATATATATACATACACAAACACACACAAACGCTGCCATAGAGACTTTTCAATGTATATATAAACACACGTAAATATTTTTAAAGAAATATTTACCCATAGTTCCTGGTGGTAACCAGGAACTCGTACAAATGTCGATTATTTTGACTTCAGAATAATTACTTACGAACCTTGAATCAAAGATTTTTTAGTCATTTGTCACTTCCTGAAAATCAAACTGAAATTACATTCCATAGCCATTCCTGTTAATCGGTGGGGAAGATGATCCAAACTTATAACTAATTCTGTACTTATCAAAGTGAACCCAAACTATACCTCAAATGAAAGTTAAACAAAAATTTCTGGTTTTGCGGTCTATCTTGCTCAGAGAGCTAGACAATACAGCCTAATTCTTAAACTAAATAAGGCAAACCACAAGACGTTTTGATTTACCTGAAATGGGGCTTCCAGTACAATAAGATATATCGTAAAAAAGCCCGCATACCTAAGCATTACTCCTTCCACTGGCATTTCCAAGAACATTTCCAGTTAGACTACAGGCGGGCATTTTTGACGTTACAGCTTATCGTTGTGTTACGGTGAAGATCGGAGCTTACTTCGCTAATAGGCATTTCCCGTTGCAAAGAATTTGTTCGGAGAATATGAGGAAGAGCGCTTTTTTTGCGAGCAATAAATGCGGGCCCCACAGCTCATCAGGTTCCAAGAAGAGTACGGATTTCACATTTTTGCCTCAGCCAGCTTTCATATATACACATAGCAACACGGTGCGATTATTTTATATACGGCACGGATGAGCTCCCTAAAATATTTCGTTACACGGTAGGAGAGAAAAAGGACGAAAATTAGACGAAAAATAAATATTTCTGCTATTTTTGTGAAAATATTAAGAGACTTGCTTTCAGGGTAACTTCCGCGTATTAGATAAATATTAAAACATAAATTTCTAAACTAAATCTGTGTTTTAAAAATCTCGAACTAGGATTTAAGAGGTTTTTTAAAATCGACATTCCGGAAAGCGCTCGGAAATATCCTATTTATTTCTATCAATTACACAAGGGATACGCTGAAATCGTGTTTTAGAAGTTTTTAATATGAATCCGTACTTGTAAGACATCCCTCAGCAGTAAAGGGATAGCGAAATCTACGGTAAAAAAAAAGGTAAAATTTTTTAGTCAAAACAACTTTTTCTACGTAATAAACTTTAGAGCAGAGGTTCCAAACTTTTTTCCTACATCGGCCCCTTTTAAACGAATGATTTTCTTCATCGACCCCCTCACATTTTTCTCTGTAATATACAGCATACAACATAATTATAATACCAATAATTGCATATAACACTTAAAGATAACAATTTGACTAAGATATGATTCCTTCCCAACAAATTGCTGTAAAAAAATTAGTAATATGTACTTAGATAAATTTAGGTTAGATAAATTTTAGGTATAAACTTACTAGATATACATGTATACAAAATTTTAGCAATTTGTGACCATTAGTTTTGAAGAAATAGGTGATCTCCCCCTTTAAGGTCCAGTGGATTCCCCAGTTCTGCCATTGAGTTGGTACACAAATAAAAGCCGATGGCGGCATTCGACACATATACAAAAGCGTCGTGACATTCGAAATTTAGATGTGTGGATCACACCACCCTATGCAAATCTGTATTTATACCTATTAAAACGGATATTATTATCTAATAATTACATTCCTAAAAAATTAAATTTTAAAACAGAAAAATTTATCATCGACCCCCGATAGACCCCTAGAATACCATAGACCCTTTTTAAACTTCCATCGACCCCCGGGGAATCCCTGCTTTAGAGCATTTCAAAATTAATTAAAAAACACTACATTTTCCACTGTTAATTTAGAATGTCCTGATTTTGTTTGACGAAACAATAGCATAAATTTGTCACTTCCGTTTGTCAGAGTCAGGATTCGAGCCAGGAGTTGACAAACCCTGATGCTTAAATTCTGCCAACTGAACTAACCCGACGATGGTAGGAAATCACATTTTTCAAATTTGGTTTTTCTTATATCCCCCTTTCATTTTGTAGTCAATGACTCAGAATGCTGACATGATACATTATTTTCTGCCGATGATATTGCAGTGTTTTGTGGAGCTAAATTATGTTACCTGCGATGAATATGCTGCGAAAGGGACCATTACCGGTCTTTTCAATGCAGGGTGCCCCTGTCACGACCATCTGCTTGGACCGGCGATCAAACCTGAGACTTGTTACTTTGATGGCGGTAACCTAACAACTCGTTCTCGCGAATTCCGCCCTTCACACTTTTTTGTATACTGTAGCATAACTGCAAATTTCACTAGTACACACACACAAATATATATATAATATATGTGTGTAAGAGTGTGTGTTTGTGAATGCAGTCAATGGAAAAGGTCGATTTCTATATTTTGAGTGCATTTTATTCGGCAGACTATGGGGAGTACGGGTATTAAATTTTAAAAAAAAAAACTGATAGATCAGTCGAAAAAAGAGGGAGATACAGTGTTTTAAGAATAGAGTTTAAAAGATCATACTTTTCAGAAAAATGACTGTTTAAGTTTGGGCAAAAAAATATATATATATATTCCCGTAATAGTTGCCGTGATCTGTGTATGTCTCTGTCAAGTAACGCTTTCGCCGGAGCGACCGCTTCACAAATATATCAGCCTATATTAATCTCACGTGCAAAAGTACAATAATAAACAGAAATTAAAAACACCAAAATAATTTGTTTAACAAATTTGTAGGTTAAGTTAATTGTTACTCAATGCACGTGTATACTTTAAAATTTATGAAACTAAAAAAAAATTCTGAAACGCGGTTGCAGCGCTGCCTACCGGGTCCAATTATTGAATGCACGTGTATACATCATTAAAATTCATGAAAATAAAAAAATTCTGAAACGCGATTGCAGCGCTGCCTAAATAGACTGCAAAAATGTTTTGCACGTGAGAAATTTGTATGATTTTTTAATCTGATTTTCTTTAGCTTATATATTTTATTTTTGCTTAATATATTTATTATAGTATATTAGTTACATTGTGCAAGTCGGATTGAAAAATCAGCGGTAGGCGTGCTTTTTTTCCCAAGAAGACGTTTTTTTTAAATTATAAACTCGGATTTTTACAATATTTATAATTATAACATCGGATAGAAATACAGAATATTCTGTAAAAATTTCTAATATTTTAACAAGGTTATGAACCCTTTTTTTATTGGAACTGTTCAATTATTTGCCGTCAAGTTTTGACGGGTACTATCTAGTATATATATTTATTAATTATATATATATATATATATATATATATATATATATATATATATATATTTAAACATATATATGTGTGTGAGTATGCAGTCAATGGAAAAGGTACCAGTCAGTGGAAAGGTATGCAGTCAATGGAAAAGTCGAGAAAATCGATTTCTAGATTTTGAGTGCATTTTATTCGGCAGACTATGGGGAGTACGCGGGTATTTTAAAAAAAAGTGATAGATCAGTCAAAAAATGAGGGAGATACAGCGTTTTAAAATAGTTTAAAAAATCATACTTTTCAGAAAAATTACTGTTAAAGTTTGGGTAGGAAAAAAAATAAAGATTTGGAACATAAACTACTACAGAATTGCACCATGTAAACTATACTCTCTGTACTCAATTTCCAGTGTTCGAATGTATGTTAAGGAGCAGACTTTGAGGTATATTTAGAAAATAAAAATATTAGCTTGATTGGAAAGAAATTCGTACAGCTATACAGAATATGTAAAAACGCAGTCGTCATCTGACTCTCTGGAAAGATTCGACTTGACACAGCAAACTGCATATCGAAGAAGACAAAAACTTTCGTATACATGTTGCAAAATATTAATAGAATCAGCTGACGTTCAAACCTGAAAATCGGTAATTTGGCCTTGAACAAAGTTTTTTTCACTCTCTTATGAAATTTACGTTTTCGACTAAAGGTACCTTTTCATGGTTTACATGCCTCTCTCTCTCTCTCTCTCTCTCTCCCCCCCCCCCCCCCCACACACACACACGCACATATATATAATATATATGGGAGAAACAGAGGCCTTGAGATATTCTTCTTAAATCAGGTAGTTTAAAAACCTGGAGTGCAATTTATTGTAGCGAAGAACTATACCAGGGCCCGATTATGAACGCTGGGGGCCCCTGGGCAGATGCTATTTGGGAGCCCCTCCTTACGAACATTTATAAAAATAAGAACTATCTATGGGCTATACATACTATTATAAGTACTAGGTGCATACACCAAGGAGGTTTGGGGGGCCCCTAGCATCAGGGGGCCCTGGGCAAAGTCCCGATTTGCCCATGCGATAAAAATGCCCTGAGAACTACAATGTAAAGACAAAATGCTGTTTCAGGGTGTAATGTTTCTGGGTAGCGATGTAAGAAGTACCCAATAGCGTTTTCAATGTAAGAAGTACCCAAGCCTGTACAATGGTTTAGAAAACACTTTTAAATCATCGGACCGATTTAGGTACTTCTTACATTGAAAATAATATTTTTTTAAACAGACATAATCAAACAAAGCCATCTTGGGAAAAACTGACTTAAGCACTTCTTGTACTAAGCCATCCCCCCTCAATATATATATATATATATATATATATATATATATATATATATATATATATATATATATATATGTGTGTGTGTGTGTGTGTGTGTGTGTGTGTGTGTGTGTGTGTATATGTGTGTGTGTCGGTAAACTGTCTAGATCAGGGGTTCCCAACCTTTTTAAAGTACCGTACCTGTACGTTGTAAACAATTTGATGACGTACCGGCAGACCAAGAATTTTGAAATGGGGAATAAAATGCAATGGAGAACATTTGTAATATTTGTAAGACAAGTAACTTGGGATATATTTTTATTGTTAAACATATACATAAAATATAATAATCACTTTAAAAAATGTTTAATTAGGGAGAAGGTTGGGCCTGTTTATTATTAACTAAAGAAGTAATATCGGGCTCAATGTTTGTCAGTTTAAGGCAAAGATCCGATTCAATGTCCAGCAAAGTTCTATTTTTGGTTTTCATCGCAGTCATTGCAGAAAATCATTTTTCACATAAATATGTGGTCGCAAATGTTATTAAAAATTTTACTGCTTGGCAAGAAACTTCTCAGGCACAGTTATAATTCGCAAACACAGTTATAGACACAGTTATAATTCGCAGGCTAGTGCCAAATTTTTATGGGGCGGTCATAGATAACACATTCAGGTGTAAACGGCATCTTTTGAGATTAGGTAAATCCCAATAAATTATTACAACACAAACAATGAATAAGAAATTCGAAACTAAAATATTAAAACGTATGGATTACTAGCTATTATAGTCATTTCTTTTCTTTTTTTGAAATACAGATTTTTAATAGATTTTTGTTTTAAATTGTAAAATCATTCGCGCACCGGTAGCTGCTTGTCCGCGTACCGGTACTGGTACGCGTACCTAAGGTTGGGAACCACTGGTCTAGATGATTTAGTATCAGTGCATTCATGCTATTTTAGGTTGATTAGAAAAATGGAAGTATAACTAGAAGGGTACGAAAGCATATATATGATTTAATATGGTCTACCTAAAACAGGTAAATTCGCTACCCAGAAACATTACACCCTAGAACAGCATTTTATTTTTACAGTGTGGGGTAGGGGTGGGTAAGAAAGAGGGAGTATTTCAAAGTTGATAAAATTTACCTGGTTGTTTTGTGATAATCTTCAGATCTCAAAGACAGTTACACAGGATATCTGCATCACGTTTTAAATAATTACCGAGTGATGCTACTAAGACAGATACACTCGGTTTTTAAAAAGAAGTAAAATTTACAAACGAGTCAAAATGAAAATGAATATACATGCAAACAAATAGCGTCATACAAAAAGACTTCATAACTAATTTTGTCTGTCCATAAAAAAAAAAAAAATGACATTTTGATTTGAACTATATAGTACTCACTTTAAGTCCACTCGCTGATTCAATGAAGGAAACTGTAAAACTACGCGGAGGGATGTGATGACCCATCAGCAACACCGGAAACCTCAGGTCACGACACAAAAATAAACTCAGTCATACTCACGTTCAAAATGATTCACTACTGAGCCAGTTCCCTTTCTGGGAAATATCGCTTTGTATTCTAACAAACGGTTAAAAACTTTTGTCGAGGATGTATCGATATAACAACTAAGTCACAGAAGTTTTCCCGATCTAAGAACTGGTATCTCATATCCATTATTATGGAATTTCTATTGCAAAAACATACCGATGGCGATTCAAACAAAAAGAATTTTTTTAAATCAAGATTAATATAGAAAATGAACAAATATTATGCTTAAAGTTTTATGCTTGTTGAGTATGTCTCATCCATAAATTCTCGAACCAGAATTTTTTCAGATTTTTGGAACATTCCCATAGTTTTTTGGGGGGTTCCTTCACTTTGGCAGGAAATTGCCCTAAGGAAATTTTGTCCACCAAACAACGATTTTTGTTGACTACTTTATTTCGTGTGTAGTCCTATAGGTGAGCCAAAATTGCTTCCCATGCGGGGACAGTGCAGGAACATCCATACCTTAACCATGATTTAATGCATTGGATGTTGGCTACGCTAACCACCATATAATGTGGGCGTCTAAATGTATTCATATACCATAAAATCTTGAGTATAATACACACTTTTTTTTCACTTTTAGTCCGCAAAAATGTGGGTGCGTATTATACTCGTATTAAGGGAAAAAAAAAGTTTTAAACATTGAATAAACGACAAACAATAGATGAGCTGTATTCTAGTGAAAGTGATTAAGACTGGTAATTTCACAGTATTGTTTGTTTTGAATTAAAAATTTAAGTTTTTTTTTTGCTACCGAATTTGACGTTTTCGTTTATTTTTATTACAAATTTTATTTATGTTAAGTATTTGTGCATTTTTAAAATTAAATATTGAAAAGATATGGGTGTGTATTATAGACGAATTTGAATTATTTCCGAAAATTTCGCGCAAAATCAAGCATGCGTATTATAGACGTGTGCGTATTATAGTCAAGATTTTACGGTACGTAGCAGTATGCTGCGAGGATGAAACGCAAACTTAGACACCAAAATTCATTACATTTCTTGATAACATTACTATTTTAAAAAAGCTTTCTCTTTCTTTTAATTTTTCGTAGTGACACAGGTGCTTCAAACATTGCGTATTTTGGAGCATAACGAATAAAAGGAACTCAACACATATTTATAGCTTAATTTGAAGAAGACTGGCCTTCACTATATGTCAAAACTTATTCGGCTATATCAGCAAATTAGGAACAAAATATAACGGGCAAAACTATTTATAATCTCTTAATAAGCATTGTATCGTTTGAATCCCCTGTACAAAAATTTAATCATGAAAATCTGTGCAATTTGTAAATGAACATAAAAACATTTAACGCACAACCGTGACGAAAAATCGAAAAAGAACACAACACTGCGCAGACAGATTATATCACATGATACACATATACGTTAAAAATGAACGAAAACAACGAAAAAAAAAGGGCTTCATACTCATGTAGATCGAAAGTTGTTCCAAGAACTTTTGATCAGAGAATCGATGAAACATTCCTACAAAGATATACGATCCCGTGCATTCCTTCGAGATTTTATGTACGATATTTTTGAACGCTTGTTCAGGACTTAATTACGTACAACACCGGGTGGCCCACACTAGTTAAATGGTATCTTAACTCTAGATCTATCTAGCAAAGTATAATGACAAGATTTAACATGGGTAGAAATAGGTAGTTCTGATGTTAGACGCACCTTGAGGAATATTCTACCATAAGTAATGTCGTCAGAAAAAAGGTGGAAGACCAATTTTGGTCTGAAAAAAATCTTGACGTTTAAAAAAAATTATGACGTTTGAAAGAATTGTGGAAAAGGGGGCTAAGCCCTAAATTCTTCCTCCCCCTCCCATCACCACCACCACCACACTTCTGCGTACGTTGTTACCACAACGAAATTAACATGTAAACCATAATCACTGTATGCATATTTCATGACTTTCTTAATAGTAACGGGAATAAACGGAATACTTCTCAGTTAATTTATTTTTATTTTCATTTATTTATTTATTTTTTTAAACCTTTGATTAGAGTTTGGCAGCACGACAAAGTAATACTTAAGTCAACACCGCGTTATATAAGTACGAAGTATATCTTCATCGCAGAACCACCGATGAAAAGAAATGATGACTAATGGAAAGACTTCCATTTGCATGCTTCTGTTTAAAGGCGACCGAATTCGCAACGGTGAAATACTCAACAAATGGAGTACGTTCCTATTTGCGCTACTACTAATTGATTCATTCATGCTTTTGATTACTTCAAAGGAATTATTTTCTTTTGCTTCTTTCAAATTCATCGAAATAACGTAAATAAAAGTCTAATTGTTTGTCTGGGGCGACAAGTACGAGTGGCAAAAGAATGATTATTTTCATTTATATACTTATATTTGTAACACTTAAAAAACAGCGAAAGGGGACGTTTTTAGAATATATGAATAAGACACTTGTTCTCTAGTATATACAGACACAAAAAAGCTAAGAATGGTGCATTCATACTAGTAAAACAAAAGTTGGTCAGCAGGAAATAACACGTGCTGGAGAAGGCCTTAGAGGCTCCAGAGCAAAGTGAAACCTTAGAGGTCTAGCCAGATGTGATTGGCAGTTCGTAATTCCACTCCTTTATTCATGAACTAACACGATAGCCCTCTCAATGAAGGCAATTCAAAATAAACCCTATTGAGACAGACATTACATGCACTGCAAACAGACAAGAATGGTCTTGTAGCAAGGGGACGGATATATATATATATATATATATATATATATATATATATATATATATATATATATATATATATATATATATATATATATGTGTGTGTGTGTGTGTGTACAGTGAAACTTCTTCAGCCGGCCAACCCTCTAAACGACCATATTTTGCTTACAACCAATTCAAGATTTCATAAAGCCAATGTTATATGGAAGAAACCTCTTTTCGACGAACACCCCTGAAAACGACCACTTTTTTTTCGGAACCATTACTGGACTACATTTTATCTTTTCAAAATATTTGTTACTTGTTAAACCCTTTTAAATATTTTTTTCAGAAATTTTCAAGAACCTACCAAAAGACTTGTTTAATGGAAACTTTGGCAAACTTGAAAGAGGCAGCAAAAGAAAATCAATGAGAGTAATAACAACGACACCTTAGTGCCAATGAAAAATTAAACCAACAGATTAAGGCATCGATAATTCACAAAATGATACGTGAGGAATGTGCTTCAAATTAAGGAAAAAAAAAATAAATCAAATCTCATTTCCGTTAAGGCCTCAAATGACATCCATCATTTGAGGCCTTAACCAAAGAACCTTGGTGGCAAAAGAGGATGCTGAAGTGAAACTGCGGCCTATATTTGACATTAGTTTAGACTGAAGTCAAGGAAACATCGAAAACAAAATATCCCGAGTCATAATTTTGCTTGTATATATATATATATATATATATATATATATATATATATATATATATATATATATATATATATATATATATATATATATATATATATATATATATCCCATATATCTTCAGATTGTATGCAAAGTTTTAAGGCTGCTGTGTACTAACTCTATTGGATTAGCTCACCTCAATGTTTACCTATGAAGAAAATGTGTCCAAGGATTGCCGACTTGGATTTAAAGATTTTTTTTTCTTTTTTAAATTTTTTTTTTGTATCCCGTAATAGAAAAAAATTTACACCTTGAGGCATTTTTCATTTTTGAAAAAATGTAAATTATATTTTTTAATTTAAATTATTTGGGGGGGGAATCTGGTATAGTGTGTTTTAAACGCTCATAAATTCCTTTGGTGGACGAAATTTATAAAATGAATCCTGTAGCAAGGTGCAGAAAAGTTCAGGCTACCTGAAAATACCATTTTTATTGGATTATCAGAATTTATGAAGCTGTAAATTGTACACATTTTCCTCATAGATTAATATTGAGGTGAACAAATCTCATAGGGTTAGTACACAGCAGCTTTAAACGAAAATAAAACACCTGAACAAATAGGAAATGGGCTAGAATTTTGTCGATTATGAGTAAAGTATACAAATTCGCGAAAATTCTCTTTTTATACATTTATTGAGTATAGTAATATAAAACAAAAATATTGTTTATTATGTAGATTACTGTTCCCATTTAAGCTGTAGATTTATTTTATTAGGATGAACATCGGTGACAAACGGTATAGACTGTTACAATCATCTTCAACTGCATATCCATTGTGAATTGGTTTTGAATGTGAAATTCTTATATCTTTCTAAACAGCTTTATATCTTTGAGTGATATGCAGTCAGACATGCGGCTCAGAATTTACAAGATAGTCTCACTGTTTATGAATACCACTCAATCTTTATTGATGAAAATTAATCCACAAATATATATTATTTCGTCAGAAAATTTAAGTCTTAGAGACAATTAACAACAATTTCGAGTCAAATGTTCGCTTATAAACTCGTAAAAAAAGAAAAGGATCAGGGGAGGGGGAGAACAGCGTTCACTCTCGAAAAAAAAAATGCAAACATGCATTCTTTCAGTGAGTGAAAGACCTTCAAACGATTTTTTTCCCTGTACCATTACCATATTCAAATTGGGTTCTTCCGCAGCGGGGAACGCCCAAACACAAACACACTCCAACTTTATGAAAAATATCGCCTCCTGTCACAATATTTTCTTTGCTAAGAGAGGAAAAAGTTATTTTGGAGGTATTTCAAAAGTTCCTAAATGAGTAAGGGAAAAAAAAAAATTAGAACGCAAAGTACGGTTTGAAAACGTTTAACTAAACTTGGAGGCACTGTTCAGGAAAAGTGTAAACACGGTTAGAATGCAATTGCTTCCAAACAAAGTTACGAAAATTAGGGCTTGGCTCATAATTGTCTAACTTGAATAGAGACCACATGCAGGCAGTACGATTTGAGATACGATTATAGGTTCTCTCCAGAACGTTAACAAAACTTGTCTCGGATTCAAACCCACAAGTACTAGTTTAGATAAAATTAACTAATTCTTAATGCTTTTAGTTTAAAAAAGATCTAAAATACATAAGCTTTTCAGATATAATCTTCACAACAATCAAAAGTAGAATATGCTTTTAACTTAATGAATAGGGCATTACAATGAAGTTTTGAAAATACCCATACTGTCATAAATTCATAAGCCATAATCATCCTATCAATTAGCACAGAGTTTGTACCACATTCAAAAGTATCATTGGTATGGTATCATTTATTCATTGTATAACTCCACACTGGACAATAAGTTCTATTATATTGATGTACAACGAATTTCCTGCTAAAGGAATAATAATTATTTTATTCAACCTAATACAGTATCACATAAGTTTTGAATCTTACTAAACGTTACAAAGAAAAACAAATTGGATCAATCAAAATCTATTTATAGATTCCGAAAAATATAATGAACAAACACACAAACACATGCGTGTATTATAGTTGGATCAATAAAATATGGCAATAAAATATGGTAATTTTATTGAAATTCAAATTAAAATTTTATTGATCAAATATAAAAATTTTGCAATTAGAAACTATTCAATTTGTATCATTACAAGTGGGGATGACTAGTTAGTTTTATATATTGGATTCCCGTTTTCAGAATAAGGATTTACGAACCTTACAGGAAAGTTATTGATAACGGTAAATTCCCAAACTGAAAATTACAGTTCTAAGAATCTCTGTCAGATACACACAAAAAAGTAATATTTCGTGGAGGACCAACAATGCCAGACGTAGACGTATTAAGGACAGTTTTAGTCAAGACAGTAGTGATTTATGGGGGACCTAAATTTCGGGAGTCACCCTCTCCCTTTAGCCCATACGGATAAACAAAAAGGTATAAATTTTACCTCACTGGAAGTTTCTATAGAATATGACAGAAAACAGCAAGTGGTTACATAAATGATGTATTACATTCTAGAACAGTATGTTCATAAGTTTCGGATTAACAAATTCAGTCATTCTTCATGTCGAACTGCATTTAATGCGATTGTCTCGAAAATCTGCCAGATGAGTCTATCAGATATGCAGTATTCATGACTTGACCATATCAGAGATTTCCACATCATATACATCGTTTGGTGTTAAGGTAAGTTGGGGTAAAGTAAGCTTAAGTGAAAAAGAACACAAATGAGTGACTTAACTACTTATAATAGTTAAACTTACTCATACTCAAATATTTTCATACTCAATAATTTGTATGTAAATATGACGCAAATATTGGGTGAGTTGTAAGAAAAAAAAGAAAACATGTTTGAACTCTCACAAGCTTTAAAAGTATAAATTTCTCCAACAACAATCTATCTATAAAGGCCTATGTCTTGATTGACTTTATTGCAACTTATTAACATAACTTATTTAGTTCAGTTACTTGGGTTAGTAGTAGTTAATATAAGCATAAGTGGATCAGTGTGGGGTAACTGGGCCATACCTGGGCCCAGTTACCCCAAATCACTAAATCTGATGGGGTAACTCGGTCATACCCCTCCACAGACCTTTAACATGCAGGATAGGTTAAAACACTACACAGAAAGCTATTTTGACATTAACTAAGCTAAAATTTCTTGCATTCAATTTTTGAGAGATAAAAATAGACTTATAAAAAATTATTCAATTCACTCTTGTAGAAAGATGTTTTGTGATGACAAATACAAAAAACATTAGCAGCCATAAAACATTCTTCAACCAAGCTGGAGACCAAAGGGCTGTTTTGTTGACTTCTGCTTACCAGTGTTGCCACAACAGAGTGGAATTACACCCTGATATTTAAAGGAAAAATCTGGGAGGGGATGGCCCAGTTACGCCAGCATACCTTACTACGTGTCAGGCTCTAGATCAGTGATTCGCAACCTTTTTAAGTCCCCCCTCCCCCCGGGATGACTTTCAGACCCTACGCCCCCACCCCTAGGCCTAGAAAACATAAGTAACGCTAGCAAAATACATTCTAGACATATTTTTCTGTAACCCTCCATGCCCCCCCCCTTGAATATCACTCACACTTCCCCGGGGGAGGGGGGACGTGCACCCCCTAGGTTGGAAACCACTGCTCAAGATAATCACATGTAGGGAAAACACAATTTAAAAAAAAAAATCATCTCGGATTAAGGAGGATATACTTCTAGCTAAAAATTCATTATTATGACAATACATTTTTTGTAACAATATTAAAAAATTCATTATTATGACAATACATTTTTTGTAACAATATTAATGCTATCTTTAACAAGCTTATTTAGTTTGAATGATAAATTCAATAAAAAAAATTTTTTTTTAATACCTAAATATTGTTTCAAGCATAATTCTGTACAACAGAAAAAAGAAAATACAGTTTTATTAAATTCTTAATAGACCATGCAATTTTTTAGTGATAGTAGGATCAAAACGCACTTGAGATAATTTTTTTAAAGTGCACTTATATAAACACACACAGGCACTTGGGAAATGCCCTTCCCAACCCTTTACCGAAAATTCATAAACCTATAGAAAATCATCCTTTGCACTACTAGCCACTTATGTGCTTCTTTCATTTTGGATATTCTTTTCAGGTGTGTTAACTTTTACTGTATTTTAACTATTTCACCATTACAAAAGTATTTGTCAGTAAATTTTTTGAAGTGCTTTGCACATTTCACAAACGTTTGTATGTTCGATCTTTCCCACAATTACGTTGATCCAACCTTTCTATCCTTTGTTTCACAAATATTCTCCTTATGAAACATGTAACGACTGCCAGCCAGGAGAGAGGATTGAACTCGCGTGTCCAAACCTCAAGGTCAGTATTTTATTAAGTAAACTATCCCGGCGATGAGCGGATGAGTTATTTTCAGTGACATTTCCTCACATATTTCCCGCTTTCAATTTTAAGCCGATAAAGGCAAAGGATACTTACTGCCTTTAATTTAATTTATTTATTCATTTCCTTATTTAGTTTCGTGGGCGCTAATTTTTTTTCCCCCATGGTGAATTTTTCACAAACAATTGACAATCTGTCAATAGTCATCCTTTTGGTCGGTTGGATAGCAATGTAGCGACCGCTTGTCACCGACAACGGTTGAACTCGCCACTACCAGCCTTGGGGGCGGTATTCTGCTAATTGAACTACCCCGGAGAGGTGAGGAAGTATTACTCCAATCACTTGGCACTGGAATACTTTCATAACGTTTCAAAATAGATTAAAGCTCATTTATTGTGACGAAAAACCCTGTAGTATACACTTAATTTCTGTTTGTAAGAAGACTATCAATTATAAAGTCTTATTTAACTTTGCAAATATTTCTGACGTTGCAGTACAATGAAAGAAAGAAATATTTTGATCACCCTGAAAACTTAGGATGATCGACTTTAGTTACATGAAAAGAACAGGACAAATCTTTTAAAAAGTAGCCTTCTATGTTGACATTTCAAAACATTATGGACTACATTTTAGTTTAAATCTAAACATGCCTATATCGCCGGACTAAAGATTTTTTTTCTCTGTAAGCAAGTAAATGATATGTGTACGGGAAAGCAACTTTTAGTTTATCTGTCACCCTCTGAAAAACAATTCTAAAGAGGTCTTGATGAAGAGATGTAATTTTGTTGCTATGTAAAAATCTAACACATGAATACCCTATCCCAACTGCAAAATCTAACATTCAACTGACAGCAAGGCAATCCCATATCTCAGACTTCGCTGGCAACAGAATTTAATTTTTACGAAGGATTATAAAAAATTAAAATTCTTTTGCTATCAAATCCTATTAATATTGATTTAGGATTTAATTTTTATTAAAAAAAACAATACTTGTCAATTTTTTAAAAAACAATTAAACCGGATTGTTACATATAATTTTACTTTTTTAATTAAATTTATAGCGTCCAATTCTTTTCAAATCAGTAGCTCATTTTGCTAGCTGCGTAAGGTTCGCGCAAAAAGCGAAGCATAAAAACTATAGAGGGAAGAAATCTGAAATTACAGAATCAGTTCACACGATGATATATTAATAAAGAGGATATCCTAACCTTATTATATAACAAGTAAATCCAAGAAAAAAAAGACTTTTGAAGGATAAGATATGAAGGTATTTTTTAACGTAGGATTATGTTCCTGAATAACGGTCCTCCGTAAAGGAAAATTTCAGACGTTAAAACCGTCCGTCCGTACCTCGCGAGTTATAATTTTGGTCACGCCAAACCCAGTCTGTATCGCTTGGACAAGAAGTAAACAGTTAAACAGAAAAGTACCAAAATGCGTCAAAATTTTGACATACATATATGTATATATATAAATACGTACATATATATAAATACATACATACATATATACAAAAGAGGTAAGCAACGATAAGTAATCCGTTAATAACCCGCGGTAGTTTCGTTAGAAGAGACTACCTGAAATTTTTTTTCTTCGGGGGGGGGGGGGGATCTGTTGTTTCATCTTTTAAAGAAAGTCCCAAAATATTAAGCATATTCTATACCAGTGATTCCGACCGGTATGCCGTGAGATTTTTTTGGAGATGAACAAAAAAATATTAGTAGAGCCCTCTTAAGCCAAATATTAAATTGATATCAAGAATTTGTTCTCTAAGCACCAATCGCAAGTCTCACATTAATAAAACAAAACTATTCTTATTGATTTCCATTGTAGTCTTCTATTGTAATACTACACTGAATCCTATGGCTGTTTTTGAAACCGTAATAATATACTCTATTTTGGTGTTTGTTACTTGAATCTTTCAATAAATAGATAAAATCCTCAATGGCTTAAGTATTTATTTGAACTTAAATTTGACATGTTCCTGATATAAATTCGGCTTTGATTTATTATTTAGAAAACTTAAAAGAACTAAAATTCTAACAAGGGTGTCACGAGTTTCTAATCTCATTCCTAAGGGTGCCGTAAACGTAAAAATATTGGAAATCCCTGTTCTATAATTGAAAAAATGCACATAGCATATATTCTGATAGTGCATTCAAATAAAAGACACAACTAGAATGACCTGAAAATATAAAATATACAAATATACATGTTCAATACACTATTACACACAACATATATAGCCCATCTCTGAACATAAATATTTCATAATCAATACTATGACGTCAAACTTAAAATTTTTCCGAGTTATTACCTCAGCAGGGAAGAATAAGAAAAAGAACCGATTACTCGTAATTGATATTAAAGTACTTCTTATCGCTGACAATAATGTGAAAATTTCCTCACAAAAAAATTTCTTTTCCGCCGACAAAAACTCAACCCTTTTAGCGCTGAAAATGAAGAGAACATGGCTAACATTCATTGGCTCTTCGAAAGCAAGATAGAGTTTTATCCTTAACGGCGAAATGGCAAGAAGTGACTGAAGGAGGAAAAAGATACGAAAACTCCTTTTCGCTCGCTCCGATGACGTCACGGGCGCTCCGAAAACAGCGCATGTGTAGTGGGAAGATCAGAAAAGAACGCAGGAGAAAATGTCGAGCAGGAACATATTTTTCGTAATCTGGCGGCCTACGAGTGCAAATAAAATCTTCTTCACTTCACAAAGGGAAGAAACATACAGAACAAACACAGAATCGTCGGTTTTCTGAAGCAGGAATGACTATATAACATAGTACCCGAGGCTAGAGGCGCTGGATTGGGAGGTTGAATATTTCACCTACAAAATATCATTGCTAATAGAATCCGCGAGATTGAATATACAGTCGAACCTCCATATATCGAACTTCCCTATATCGAAATTTTCTATATATCGAACTCTTAGCAAATCTCCATGTTTATTACATAGAAAAATTGTTTCTATATATCGAAAAAATCTCTATATATCGAAATTTTTTTCAAGAAAAATTGGGAGATTTTATTCCACTTTAGAATAAAATCTCCCAAATTTTGGCATTTTAAACAATACGTCGTGGTCTTTAATTCGCAGAAAATGTCCCTGATGAAGTTTTTAGTGGACTGAATAAATACGAACATTTTTTTGAACTTTCCGCAAAACTAACTGTTCAGCAAGATCTTCGTAGTTTTTTTTTTTTTTTTTTTTAAGAATGTAACTGTGATCATTGTAACCACTGTCTGCATTATTGTTTTTTTTCTTAAAGATATGTAGTAATCAATAAATATTTCATATTAATTTATTTTTTAGTTATCAACTTTCATTTAATGGGATTCGCATATAAATTAGAAGTGGAGTTTCGTATACGATAATTAGCTTTATTTTTTTTTAGGAGAATTAAGATAAGGCTAAGCTCAATTCTATATATCGAAATTTCTATATGTCGAATATTTTTCGCGCAATTTGCTACTTCGATATATGGAGGTTCGACTGTATTTAGAACCTTGTAATGGTCTAAAATTTCTTTTTAAGAAATATAAGAAATGGAAGAGTACATATAATTTTAACTAGGCCTAATTATCTGAATTATGAAACAAGTTTTTTTTAGTATATTTTTGAATTTAAAAAATGTAAATAAATAAAAGCTTCAATAATACTTCTTCATGAAATTAGCTGCTGATATATATAGTAAAACTTCTCCAGCCGGCTACCCCTATTCGAGAATTTCCCCTCTAAACGGCCATATTTTGTTCAGTACCGATTAAAGACTCCATATAACCAATATTATGGAAAAAACATTTTCAACGGCCACCCCTCAAAAGGGCCACTTTTTTTTAACCATTTCTGACCGCCATAGAAATGTTTGACTCTATTTTGACAAAGCAATCTCTGAGTTACCTCAGAAGAAACAATATTGAGTTTCATTTAAAAAAAAATAATGATAATAATTACATTTCTACGGATAAGACATGAAAATATCATAATCAAATGGGAATTTTAATACTGAAATTTTTCATGAATCCGAAAGTTTTAAGAACCATCATGACATGGAGAACTAAATATCTAATTACTAAGCTTCCATAAAAATTCGAATACAAATATCCTATTGCTGATCAGACTGAAACAAATTTTCAAAAGTCGTTATGGAGATAACCATCAAAAATTAAAAGGAAGTATTCACTCTATCCATTATCACGTCAGAGGATAGGAATAAAAATATTAGACTTAGATACTGTCTAATGAAGATTACCATCTTATATTTTTCCACTTAATTCAATAATTATCAACCGAAATTTCAAATTTGCTACCGTGAAATGTCTAAAGCGTTTCCTAAAACATAATTGAATGGAATTGTTGAATTTTTGGAACAGCAACAGGAGGGTAATAGCGATAGCCTAAATCTAATAAAAAGCTTCACTCGCAGATTTCCAGCCCCTACTTTAAGCTGTGGAGAATCTGACTGTCAATATTTTTCTAATTACAAATTAGTAAATGTATATTGTGGAATTCTGTTATGTGAATTTGAAAATGCCGTTTTTTTCATCAGATTTATTTTTGTTTTAATTTGACACTGTCAAAAGAAAATTCAAATGTTTTAGCGAAAGACATCAATAGTATAATACCCTATAAAAAATCAACAACAAAATTTAAAATTTCAAAATTTACGTGCTCATTTTATTAAAACGTCTATCTTCATATGCGAAAACAGAATTAAGTATTTGCTAATCTGTGATTACAAAAATACAGAAAGAGAAATTTCCCATAGTTTAACACCGGGATCCAAAGTCTACGAGATCAACTGAATCGCCACTACCGGACATGCAGAGCCCATTAGTGGACCGTTAAATACACCAGTTTCGCGCGCTCAATATCCTCGTTGACATAGTGACTTTCGAACGAGTCTGACCACTTTGAAAGAACACCTTTAAAGAAGACTTAAAATTCGCCATTACTCGCTAAACAAGAAGTCTCGCGAAACTCACTAAACCCTATGGAAGCAGGGAATCACAAAGGTAATAATTTATCATTATTGTACCATGTTAGTTATTTATCACATACGTTTACAGAGTTAAATTAAACACAAAACAGCTAAGTGCTACTACTGAATACAATCATCTTACAGGAGAAAAAAAAAAAATTCAAAATACATCCAACCAGTACTATACGTGAAAGGCGAGACGAAATTTATTTTCTTTTCTGCAAGCGGAGATAAACAACTTGATATGACTGAAAATATTGTCTATATGCAATATTAGATTTTCTTGTCTGCAGTATACACAATCTTCACTAAAAATAATCAAGCATATCCTTCTCAGCCAATAATATGTAATCTCAATCTTTCGTCAGTACGCCTGATTTAAAAACAACTGTTTTTAATTGAGTACAAAAAAAAAAAAAAAATTGAAACAGCATTTCCAAAAGGCCAATACAGGCAGGAGGGATCTCTAGTCCCGCCAAGTACTCAACTGGCGATGAAGTCCCTCAAGCAGTTTCGACAGATATTCAACAGATGGCAGCACCCTTACTCCTCTTCATCCAAGTAACAATACCGCTTTACCTTGGGCTGTACCTATCTGTTTCTTTAAAATCAAGGTCCTCGCATATCAGCGACATATATATCGATAGCACGTAAAACTATGAAAAATGTAACAGTGTGAAAGCTTAGATATTATGAAAGTATGAATATGCGATCGTGACAAGTGCAAAACTATTTCTTCATTATAAAGTTACAAAATAAAAAAAAGAGATAAAAAATTTATATATATATATATATAAAAATTCATCTATTAAAAATCCTCCTATAGATGGCTTATTTTTTTCGATAGTGATCTCGAAACACATTTAAGCATTTACAAAGTTGAATAGTGATATATGTACACTTCAAATCCAGATGATTTATTTAGTAAGTAATCAATGAGTCGCTATATCCGTATAAATTAAGTGAAAAAAATATTCAGAAATTCAGTACTGATGAAAAGTTACATGTTATTTTTGATTATAAAATGTAATGTACTAAAACATACCAACAACTTTAAACGAATCTCAGGAATCAAATATAATCTTTTCTTTATTTTTTTCATTTCTCAAAAGTAGCTTAGATGATCTTTAAAATATTCAATTTTGAATAATATTTTTTACCAAATAGTTCATATTTTCAGTCTTCATATTTTCATGTCTCTTTAAAAAAATATTATTTTCAATGTAAGAAGTACCCAAGTCTGTACAATGGTTTAGAAAACACTTTTTAAGCATCGGGCAGATTTAGGTATTTCTTAAGTTGAAAATGATATTTTTTTTAAAGAGACATAAGCAAACAAAGTCATCTTGGAGAAAACTGACTTAGGCACTTCTTGTACCAAGCCACAGATATATATAATATATATATATATATATATATATATATATATGAAATAGTTGTAATCATAAATTTATAGATCTATTACGA
The DNA here is from genome assembly GCA_907164885.2 of Dolomedes plantarius. Classification (NCBI taxonomy): domain Eukaryota; kingdom Metazoa; phylum Arthropoda; class Arachnida; order Araneae; family Dolomedidae; genus Dolomedes; species Dolomedes plantarius. The sequence continues at coordinate 85,567,616 of OU015496.1, read as the reverse complement.
TATTTTGACTTAAAAAGACGAGAAACATACAGGATAACATAAAAAACATTTACTATTTAAAATTGTTTCACAGTCATTTATAAAAAGTCTGTTCTATAGAGATCAATTCTTAGTACTTTAATTCCCCATGTGTTCCTTTTTAAATGAAATTGATGTTTATGAGCTGCTAATAAAATTTCTGATAGCATGAATACTGGAACTAAAATATGATCTGGATCATTTTTCATTTGATGGTGGATTATTATGCTCATACAGTACTGAACTTTGTAAACTTAAGCTATAGCCGTGAATGTCAAGCTAAGGCAGACAGAAAAAAAACATCATTATAAACTATATTTTAGTATAAGAATTTAGAAAATTTTCAAATTGAGACTTTTACAAACAAACTTGGAGGCTTTTTTTACAATATAATTATACGTGTTCATACATCAAATTGAAATAGATTAATTCTGCTTTTACCTATTATTTATATTTTTAAAAGTCACATAACTTCATTCATTCGTTTGAAATGAAATTGAGTACAGATTTTGCATTTTCAGCAGACGTAAAATGTAGTTGCATTAATTCTATTGATATCGGCAAGTCAAATTAATAAATCACAATTGACTTAGACTGGTATCTGCAAGCAGGTTTATATATTTTTTTATTTTGATATTTTCCGTTTAAATTCATTTTTAATCACCAATATTTTCTTCCCCCAATTAAACTATATTTTCTGCATTAATTTCCCGCTGTTAAAATTTTAGCGACCATCCATCACCGAAACAGTTATTTAAAACTAATAATTATTGAAAGAACACATAAAGGAGTATTGCAAACAAGTCACGGCATATAAAAACCATTACTTTTTTAAACAGCTGAAAAAAAGATTGATATTCCTGAAGCAAGGCAAAAACGCTTGATGACGGCTCTAATGACACATTTTAGCGACAATTAAAAAAAATACCGAGAACACGAGCTAAAGTAATTAGTGGCATGAGCATGTGTTCGGGTTTTAAACACATCTGTTCATTTACGGAACAAGGTCCTTCATCATGTCTGATACAATGTAATATATCAAGTTAATAAACCTCAAACTTAACCACAATTGTTTTTTTCTCTTCTTTTCTCAAAGGGAAACGATAAAATGTTCAATGCCTTAATCGAATCATGAGGCAGTGTTAAGCATGTAGGAAGGAAGATGAAACCCCAGCACGAAAGATTAGAAGATACAACATTAAAACATATAATTTATTATTTACTCCTTATTTAAAGCCTCGTTACGATGAAAATTAAAGTCTTCTTGTTATCTCACCTTTATAAATCGATTTTTTACCATCCACATAAACTGCATCAGAAATAAATAAAATATAGTACCCACTAATCAGTTTTACTGCGGTTAAAGACATAATAATATGCATTCTCCCTTTCGTCCAAATAAATTATACGAAGATAATAATTATTAGAATAACATATTTTATTATAATTATATGGAAATAATAAAAACTATTTTATAACACCCCATTAGGACTAAGAAATATCATTATATTTTGATTGTCTACTGGTTTAAAAAAAAAAAAAAAAAAACTATTACACGATTCATCTTCTCTAAGATTAAGAAGCAGAACCAAAACGTTTTGATTTCCTTCGGGAATGCGAAGTATTTTACTCCCTACTTCCGTAGCTACATTTTTTCACAAACAGCTCTGAAATTTCTTAAAGCATACCCACGAAGTATGTAACCTTCTTTGAAGCTCTGTGGAAGGCATTGGGGGTATTGTTACTATACAGAACATCAAAGCATATGAATGAAATAATTATACGACCATTAATACTACATAAGTGATACAAATTATTACCGCTCACAACAGGTACATGGCTGGTTCTGGAATGTTAATGCTAAACAATGTTTCAATATTAATTATATAATAAAAGAGAAAATTTTGAGTCGACAATGCAATACAGAGCAAAAATTATATGGAGCGAAAATAACAAAATTCCTCATATGGGTAATACCTATGATTTACCCATAATTTAAATTTCATCACAGTTCGGAATATTTGTACTCACAAGAACGTGGATCTGAACACACGGTTTTGTTTAGACCCTCAAATATTAAAATAAAGTTTGGAGCAAAAAATACCTAAACACATTATTTAATAGAATGCTAGTCATAGCCAAGACAATTTTGCTATTATATATTAAATACGTTTCTGTTATTTTATTCAGCGTTAATACAAACAGCTTAAGATCTCCAGAATATATTTGTATTCAACAATATGCAAATTAAGTCTGTTAAATGATACAGGAATTTTCATGCATTCTAACCATTTATTAGACACCCGTCATAGCGATAAGATCGTGGTAATTAAGTGTTATTAAAAAGAAAGGTGGTTTGGGGAGCTCTAGCCATCTTTTGCTACAGAAGGGCTTAACAAACCGGCATCTTAAGCTTAGTCAACTTCAAACGGATTCAATTCCTCATGCCGACTCGAACCTGCAAACTTTGGCAACGAGGGTCAGCGCCCTAGCCGGTCATAGAAGGAATCATTAACGCATGATTATGACTAAACTATTAATAAAATTGCTCTGTCAAATATAACGGCTAAGTCAAATATAGGCAATTATCAAGACACTGAAATTAAGGTACGACTGGGCATTTGATGGCACATAACGAAATTCTGGGATCTGTGTCCCACTTTGAGTAGATCTGACCCTGTTCGCAATGCCGGGCGGCTATTAAGTGCGGAAAGGGTTCGGGGGGGGGGGACACGGTATATCACAGGGTGCACATAAGATGTGAAAAACTGTTGCTTACCAATGCAATCATCTCCGTAGAACAACGTCGCATGCTGCAAGGCCGCCACGCCGATTCCAAACACAACAAACCCTTTGTACCACAGCTGGGCAATTAGAAAAAAAGTAAAGAAATATTAAAAAAAAAAAGAAAAAAAAAAAAAAAAAGAAGTGCGGGCAGCTATCGCGGACGCATACTTCCTCTGGCAGTCTGGAAGGGTGCAACGAAACGCTATCGCGCCGAGTTATCACAATAAATAAATGCGGGGCACGGAACGTCACTCGGCGAACACACGACTTATCGTGCTCCGGCAGACACAAGGGGGAACGCAACAGCAAGAAAAAAAAAGGGCATAAAAAAACTCCGAGATTAAGAAAGCGAACGAAGGCGAGGGGAAAAAAAAGGGCTCGCGAAAAGGCAAAAGAAAAGACGTCTAGCCGTGGGGCAAACTGGTCCAGACAGAAGAAGGTGGGAGTTTTGATTGCAGCGGAGAGAGAGCTGCGGCAGGGGACGAAAAAAATGAGATTATTTATAACCCAGACGACCAAAGGACTGTAACCCCAACGGATTGAGGGGAATGGAAGTGTTTGTCTAATCGGATATCGAGATGATGTGTCTGTGAACGGGTTAGTCGGAGAAAGAATTCCAGAAGGTAATAAAAACAGTGGATTTCCCCCGACGGGAGGGGCACAGAATTACTTACAGTTACGATTGTTTCGGCGGAAAAGGGGTAGATTAAAATTATGTAAGCAGGCAAATCGGGATTTTATCTGGCGAATTACAACAGCGAATGCCCTGATGGAAGATGAGGAAAAACACATATCGGTCAGGAACTAACACTGATGCTAGCTTTAAAAAAGAGGGGAAATACAGTATGGTGACAACCCACAACTTCGATTATTCACATGTAATTTAACATGACTGACCAGTGATGAATACTGTAAAATGTAATAGCTAAGGTTTTGAATTAGAGCCATGACGTTTGTAGTTTTTATGGGGTGTGTGCTCATACACGTGGTGTAATTGAGAGGTCACCTCAGCTTAACCCAACACGGAAGACATTTTCACATACGTCAGAATTCCTTTAAAGAAGTATATCATGCTCAAGCCACCTGCATTTTTACACATGTATGACTGAAATCGAATTAAATTATTGTTTTAAAAAATCTGTACGTATAATAGGTGAATTCATGAAGTTTACTACTTCGTACACTGTTCTGAAAAAGTCAAGGGGTGACGAAATGAATAAAATAAAATGATGATAAATTTCACTGTTTTTTTTTTACTTTTTTTACAATGCAAATTTTTAAACAAAATTTCATAGCATATTTTTTGTGTAAATAATTAGAATGAAGTTTGCAATAACATAAAAACATAATTTATACTGTTTTCATTGCATCTCTTAAGGATTTTTTCATGATAAAATTGAAAAAAATTAATTTTTTAGAGCTATATTTGCAACTAATTATGCATTAAGAAATTAAATTTAAAAGTTTTTTAAAATACCTTTTAAATACCATAATTTTTAGGTAAACTAAATTCCATTTAAACTTACTTAGATTCTTTGTCCTTCAATAAAATGGAAAATTAATGGCTCCCATTATAAAAATATTTTACCATGATTTGATTAAATAATATTAATATTTTTTCTTTTATTATATTTTGAAATTACATTTAAAAAAATTAAAAATTTGATGAAATATAAAATTAAATACATTTTTCCTCAAATAAAAAATATTCACATGACATGTACATTTTAATATAAATATTACTTGTTTTTACATAAATGTGAGAGTACCAAAAGTAGACTCATTTGAAAAAAAAAACTTGAAAAAATGAAATGAACACATCGCTTGTAAACTTAAACTGCCTAATAAATATCGAACATGCTATGCATGTAAGCTAGAGTAATTTCAGCAACATTAAAATAAAATTTTTGTTTGAAGTGTTTGTAACATCATTTTCTGTGTTAAATGAAATTAGAATTTTATCGGGAAGTGAAAAAGCACAGATAGAACGAAGCGAAAACAAACACTATTTGTATTGTATGAATAACTTCTATAACCATACAAAATTTGTTAAATCAAGTAACATATTTTCAAGTAATCAAGTAACATTAATCAAGTAACATTAATCAAGTAACATATGAATGCTCATCATTCACCATAGTGCTAGGTTACTCTGAAGCTAAGCTACTCTTAAAGCAAAGTAACTCCTAAGACTCTATCTCTGATTAATTACGCTGATTACAGATTTAAAACACTTTTTGTCTCTTACTTTTGGCAAGAAGACAAAACTTTAAAGTTTTTCGTCTATTTTTTTTTTTTTTTTTTTGCTCCGTACAAAGCCTAGAGGTCCATGTAGCAGTAACAGAGAGTTATGATGGATTTTTCAGTACGATACAGACGAACTGTTACTAATATCTGGTACTGGAAAAAGCTTATTATTAAACCATTACTACTGACTGAAACTATGCTTAGAAATAATATTTCATTTCTTTCCAGGTATGGTGCTGGTATTTAAGAATAGAACTACAAAGTAGTCAAAATAACCGGTTTAACTCTGACTGAAATATCTTTACTCGGCAACCAAGAGTTTCTCAAAAAGACCGTACAGTTTGTTCTGACTGGCATCTAATACTTTACATGTTGATAATGTTCAAAGAAAAAAAAAAAGGTAGATGTATTCATCAGTTCTAGTTAGGGAGCAGTTTCGGGTCTACCATCCATAATAATCTTTCATCACAAGAGTATTTTGATAAATAAAAACATACATGTATGATGTTAAAACTGTACTCTGTTAACAAATAATACGCATGTCGAATATTTAATTGAATGATGGCTAAATATTCTTGATGTCACTACATCAACGTAAAAAGAAAGTAAATAAATAAATCAATAAATTAAAATTTTGAAAACACGCATACTGTTAATCAAATTCTTTTTATCACTCACTCCCTTCTCTAAAAATTTTTTTTCCGTAAAACAAATTTTTAACATTAAATTTTTACTTCGTTTATTAAATACCAACTAATTTTATAATATCCTCGTCAACTCAGTTTTGCATAAAAGTCGGACGGAGAAATCCATTCTCCGTGAATCTTAGGTTTGAAAGTTATGGTCATTATAAACCAAAAAACTTTCAAGTATCACGTGAACGTTCATGACAAAGCGTTTCCCCTCCTTCCCCCATCAGAACATTGGAATGCAGTGATAACTTCATTAAATAGCGACCATTGAATATTCAAACTTCTATACAGGTTTTAAACTGATTGAACTTCCCTATAAAAACTCATCCTCGGACGATACGTTTCTACAGTACAATGGGATACTTAACGAATATAACACAACAGCCGCGAAATCTCTAGTGCACCCTTCAAGTCACCAATGATAAAATAATATAAATTTTTAAAAAATATTTAATCTTACAACACAACAAAGTAGGAGTTATGGATGATGCTAATGTGGATTTCATAAATACAAATGAATGCTAAAAATTAGATGAATGAATTCAGTATTCAGCAGAAGTGGGCTCAGAGACATAGTGAAGAACCCATGAACAAAATGTATGCTGTTACTACTTAAAAGATTAAAGAAGGGCAAATACACAAAGCTCTTATTACTAGGCGGTCAGCTATAGGTATTCAAAACTTTTCAAACGAATACTTCATTACAAAACACAAGAATAGTATTTGCATTACATTTCTTTCCTGCATTGGCGTAAAAATTTCAGCAAGATTTGCAAAAATGACGGGTTGCCACTTGGACTACACCACAGTTTAGGATGTTGCTGTACTGGCATAACCGTCTAAAATAATAAGTTTTGAATACTGCAGTATATAACAGCCTGATAATTATTAAGTAAATTTCTGAGCAGTAAAATTTGCGTCCAATTTCTTTCCAGTTAATTTAAGTCCATTTTTAGGTATTGTAAGAGTGAAAAATGGTACATAACTTAGTTTTTTAAGGAAAAGTAAATCACTTAAAAACAAAAAAGATCCAAATATAAGCGAGGAAATAAAATAAGTAATTCAAAAAGATTACTAACACAGCGACCATATAAAATATCTTTTTCTCAAATAATGGTAAATTATCTAAATCCATTTAAATATCGCAGATAAAGCTTAACGATCTAGCTACGTGCTAACTGAAATAGTGCCGAGTACTTACTTCATTTCAGACCCCAACCCACCCAAAACTTCAAGTGAGGAGAAAGAGATACCACTTATTTTGATTGTGTGTTAGATTTAACTACACAAATAAACTACATGGGAATCTTATAAAAATTCGTTAACGAGATTGGTACCATTAGAACAAAATCCATGCCGATAAATTTCCTTCGCGGCTCCACTATTATGGATAAAAATGTTTAAACTACTTTAGTTGACGAAGAAAGCTAAATCAGAATATAGCTTTGGAAAATAAGGTCTGCATAAACACAGTCATGTTGATATTTCTGTAATATAAACATGCAATTCACGAAATTTTATCTCGCATACTTTTATTTCAATTTTCTTTTTTCATCAACAGATGGCGTTCAAGTTTATTTCCACATAAAATGCATTTTATTTGATTTTTATGCAACGTCTACTTTTTCATACAGAACATGGAAATTATATGTTATATAACAGGTTTCCAACTATTTCTGTGTTTGTATATTTGGGGATACAAGAGCTTAACCTGAACTATTTATAACTTAAAAAATACAAAACATCTTAATTCTAATTTTTATTCAATAAAAATGTTTTTCAATAAAAATATATACACTTCTCTTTAATATGGTCACGCCATTTTTTTTTTGTTTTGTTTCTTAAAAAAATTACCCCTGTGCCTTGCTTTAGCCTTTAAGCTCCATGTGTACTCCACAATTATCCGCAGATTTTGGGGTCTGCCATTTGTTTATTTACTTGCATTTAAAATCGAAAAAAATAATTTACCGCAGGCTAAACTATGCAGGCTAAACTACCGCAGGCAGCTATGATATAACTGGTATACTTCTAAGAAAAATGATAAAGAGAATGATAAAGAGATGATAAAGAGAATATTTTTTATCTTACTTTATCTAATATTATTAACTTCTATAAATAATTCCTTGAGTAAAAAATGTGAACAAGGAGGCTTAATTTTTAACGTTGAGTCCTTTTGCAAAATTTTAAAAGTGATTTTTATTTCGCTAAATAGAACTGTACTCTAGAACATTGTTCTTGAATGTTTTCATATGGTCTTACGCCTCTAAGAAACACAACGCGACAGTTGTCAAAACGATACCAACCAGTTTTAAGACAAATGAAAATGACATAAAAATATAAGTCAAAGAAAATCAAATTTTCTTGTTGGTTCTGACGGGAAGACGTGAATTAAGTCAACACAGAGAGATCAAATTTCTAGCATTTTACAGAGCGGTCGATTTATTCTCATGAGGCTGGGTAAGATTAAACGAAATGCACGGCTATAACGTTAAATTGTTTTGTTTTTTAACTTCCAATTCCGAAATGATATACCCCACACTGAAGAAAAGTTATCACTCACGTGATGATCAGACTTTTTCAGTAAACATTTACGGATACAGTAAATGACACAAAGCTCTGAATGTTACAGACGAAGCCTGGGAGATGCAAAATACATATCTATAACTAAGTATTGTCGATAGTGAACTAAATGTGTGAAATAAACTGTTAATTTACAGATAACTGCATGAAACAGTATGTGTTATCAGAAGTATGTGTTAACAGTATGTGTAACAGAAAATGTTATCATAATATGGTATTTTGAAATATGAAATGTTTATCGATTATTGAAGTACTAAACCGAGTACTGTGATACCCTTGAATACCCAGTATCGGCTCGCAAGCATTGGTTATAGGTTCCAGGTTAGAGTCCCTTGAAATAAGTCAATAATTTTGTTCTGAATTTATAAAGTAATATATTTGGTTTTAATTTTATTTTATTAGTAAGTAAAAGTGACATAACTTTTCATATCTTGATTTTGAAGGTGTTATTAAGGTCTTAAAAAAATGGAGGGGAAGGGGGATTCTGAAATGTTTTCCAATATGTGATAGCATTTTATTGCACAGCAAAATTCCATTTCAACGAATTTAACTCATTGTAATGACTTCCGTTGTATTATTCAACAAAGGAGCGTATCCCGTAAAATTAATATATATTTGAAATTTTCATCATTTTTTATAAGCACGGTTTAGTACACATTAAATAATAATATTCAAATCCTGATACAAAAACTATTTCCTTTATAAATGTAAAAATACTAATATCGAGAAAAATGTTATTTTTATGTATTATGTATTATTCCCTCATAAAAAGTAGAAAATGGGCGTCGAGGTCTCCAAAAGAACGTTGTGCCAAGGGCCACAGAATATTTTATTCATGACTTCCTTGAATTCGTTCTTCAATTCCCCTTCCCCCTAAATATTTAAAAAAAGAATCTATTTGATTAGCGAATGTAACAATAACAAAACTAATTCCCCCTTGCATTCACTTTAGCCAATATTTCAGTGCTGCAATATGGTGCCTAACTCCAGCTAAGTCCATCTAATGGTACCTCCACACAACATAATTTAAGGAAAATAAATATACCAAATTCTAGCCCTAAAATCTATCCGTTCGTATGTTTGACGTCTGAGATAACTGAGTCAGATTTGCAAGAAAGTTGTGTAGGAATTTAATCCCCATCCTTTCCTCGAATGCCCATAAATAATTTATCGTCTGCACCGAACAGGTTTTGATCTCCGAAGAAATCTAACCACCCTCTCTAGCTTGAAGTAGAGAGGAAAGGTTTTTCGCCAGACAGCCGAGCAGCAACCGTCTTTCGTCAGGGTCAAGGTTTTCCTGTGTGGATGCACTTAGCAAAAGGACGTTCGAACGTTATTCTTCTGATAGAGGTAGTTTTATTAGATTGCATTTGCATGTACCGCGCTATTTTTTTTTTTGAAAGATGCTAATAAAATTAAGAACCTATTTAATTTTAAATGCAGTTCAGTTAACTATATGAATTTCCTCGTTACAGTAGTTACTTGTTAGACTAATATAACTGCTGGGTCAACGCCGAACTGGATTGCCAAAGTCCCATGGACACAGATAAGGCACAAGCATATCTCTGGTATGCGTTTGTGTGTGTGTGTGTCTTGGGGATGGGGGAGGGGGTGTAGAAAGTCCCAAAACTGGATGAAAAGAGTATTCATCCTACTTCGATCAAAATGAACCTAGATTCTTCCGAAAATTAAAGTTCTCTGCAGAAATCATAGGTTTAACACAACATAAATTAGCTCTCTCAAATATACCGATATAATACTTAAAAATAACTAGTTGGTACCCGTCAAAACATGACGGCAGGATAGTAAATAAATGTACTAATACACAAATTATACTCAACACATCATTGCCGAATGTTGAAAATCATAATATTAAGAACAGAGAAATACACTTTAAAAAATTACTATTGAACCCAATAAAAAGAAATATGGTTTTTAAAGAGCGCGAAATATAGAATTAAACCTGACGGAAATTGTTTATCTCACAAACATAATCCAAAATACAAATGACAGAGAGAGAGTTAGAGAGATTCTTTAGAATAAACAAATTAATGAGTTTATGCGGTCTCGTGCTAGTGAGTATCTAAAGCCAGATTTAAACATGTCACTGAGCATGCACAGAAATCAATTTTTAACTGTAAATTATCGCTAATTAATAGAAATTTCGGTTACAAAAACAAAATTTGACACATGTATAAATAAAAATATTTCGTTTAAGACCAAAATGAGTAAATTGGTGCAGTAGTTTTTCTCACGGACTGCACAAAGAATCGGATTAACAGCTTAAATACACAGATATTTAAAAAAATAAACAGAAGTAGTAGCAAAAAGTAAGAATTCCGTTGCAATAAAAGCCCAGGCTGTTAGTTCCTCTCTCGCACACTCTTTTTTAAAAAATATTTTTATGATCGTCCATATCAACCTCCAGACTCCTGCACCAAAGACCTTAACAATTCGGCCATCCCTAACAACTGTGCCCTAACGATTCGTCCCTCATCCGGCCTATGAAAACTTCTATTTTTTAAAACTGAGAAAATAAATTATTTAGGGAAAACACAGCATACAGGAAAAAACTGGGGCAAATTAAAGCTTGACCAAAGCTCTCTGCGATATATACGAGGATATTCTGCAAAGCATTAAGATATTGGATAAGACCTCTGATGTCAGACCTGGGCGAATTTGATAAAGAATTTTGGAGTTGTTGTTCCAGTTTGTTTAAACAGCTTGATGATCGCAGCTTACAGTATAACATAGCCAACACAAGCTGGAAAGTACTGGATTTTTTTTTCTTCTAACATGGCAAACACTTAGTCCTGAGTACATTCGCCTATCTACACCATGGTTTTATTGGTCCATGTATTACGAGAACACCCTATAGGTAAACCAATATTTCTCCCTTTGGGGAGATAGCACAGGAATGACCATGTCAAAGCTGGTATTAGGAACCGAGCACACTTTGTTGAAACCCGCGATGCTATTCACCATACAATGTGGCGACAGGACTGGTAAAACAGGAGGCTAGGGAAGTGCGGCAATAGTTCAAAGAAAGATCTTAGAAGCAAATGCGACGAGTATCACTGCATTGTCCAACTGGAAAAGATTCAGTCGTGACAGCAATGACAAAGCGGTAGTTGTAAGATCTCACCGTTGTATTGACGAAACGCCAGAGTGCCATATTTATGTACCGGAGATGATCAAAGAAATTCGCAAGCAATAACTTCTCATACTATTATTTCAAGATTTTTCACACTGAGCCTCTCCCCTTGAAAAACTGATTACTTTGTCCACCAAACTTCGTCCAAATACGAAAGCAGTTGTCAACTGCACCGATAGGGAAGATGAATTTATCGCTATGCATTATGCAACGCGAGTCGAAAGCTTGCCAGGATTTTCAGGTTAGGCACCATTCAAGATGGTAACGAGACGTCATTGGTAGACATCTGAAGGGCCGCTGATTCAGGACCCCTTTCTCGGCTTATCACTTACCAAAGTTACGTCTTGTAAAGACGCATTGTGTGGAGAGTGCAATTTGTTACTGGAAACACTCAGAGAATCTGCTTGATGTTGTTATTGTTGCTCGATTTAATCGTGATATTTTCTCCCGATTTTTGAGGGACATGTATGTATCCATTCCTATATTTACTTGTGCCAACTACAAACAACAGTTACATTCCTCCGACCCAGATAGTGAGCGACACACCCAGTCCATCTCGGTCAACCATTCTTTCTCCATGAAGTCATCCGCATATTCAGAAGTTCACCTCCGACGTTATCAAAGCAAATTTTACTTCGCCCAGGGAAAATTCGTTTATTTCAGAGGCAACAGTTATTTTAGCCTAGGGGAAACGTAACTTTTTGTCGGTTGACGTGCGCTTCAGCTTATATCAGGGTGCTTTTTCTTCGCCATATAGTGCATACTATAACGTGAATTTGAACTGACATTGTAAAAGATGTACAAGAGTAGTAATAATTCATTTTAAATGCCCACATTGTTGATATTATATGTATATATACAGAAAAAGAGAGAAAAATTTTCATATATAACAAAATTTTGGCAATATAAAAGTATTGCGGGTCAAATGAACATTAACTAGCATGGATATGTGTAACACACTAGTTTCCGATTATAACTTCAAATTTAATCAACATCACTGTAAAGGTTCGATAGAGATGATCGAATCGATTTGATCGTTCATTCGATTTGAAAATGGGCCTACTGATTCGTCGACTGACATATTTACATTATTTTAAGATACTAATTGAATTTGTAGACAAACATGGTCTTTCCTTTTAAACAGTATATAATTCATATAGTATACTGTTTGCAATACAAAATATACTAAGGCCAACAAAATAATTTGCAGTGCAAGTTGTTTATCGACTTACGTTAGCTGTAAGCAGTTCACATTCCTAGCGACTGGCAAAAATTCTAATAGTGTGTTTACCCCAATTAATTGAATTCGATCGTTTTTTGTACTTTATTTTATATTACTTCATACTCGATCATAAAGAGATGCATTTTTAAAATGTAAAAGATACGAAATCCTGGATGAAAGGTAACTGTGTATTTTATAATGATAATAGCCGCTTGGTATAGGGTCTCCTTGATTATCGTCATAGAAGGGGAAAATACACTTTAAATCCTATTTTTTTAATTTTTATCATAAAAATTACTTAATTAAAGAGATAGATATATATTAAAATGTACGAAGATAATTCCTATTGAATCAATATATGCAACCAAACAATCGCTATGCTTTATGTTGTCAAGCGAGTAAGAAACTACTACCCGTGTCTCTTTTCAACAGTAATTTTTAACACAAAAATACACGAAGCTCTAAGAAAAGGTGTATGACTTCAACCAACTTCTCAGTATAAATTCAAACAGGTTCTTCTTTAAGTTCTAGATGTTATTGAGATTAAGGGAAAAGTATGTGGAAAAGAAGGAAAAAATCATCTGCTTGACCTGCGAAATAACAGAGGAAAAGTCTTTGTTAGATATTTCCAGTCAAAGAATCCAGCTTAAAACTCTATAACGAGCTTTAAAAATTTATATTTTTAAAATGTTTGTCAGACAGACATACCTTATTTTTTCAAATGTCTTCACGAAATTTTGAACAAATTGAAGCACTAAAAAAACTGTTTTTTTTTATGAAAATATTGTGATAAAATGGAAGCCAACAATAAAAATAGAAAAGTTTAAATTCATTGCGAAACACTTTTTAATCATTAAAAATTAATTAAGACATAGAAAAACTATATATATATATATATGTATGTATGTATGTATATATATATATATATATATATATATATATATATATATATATATATATATATATATATATATATATATATATATATATATACACACAATACACGTGTGTAATTTTAATACGATTTACGCATCCCAGGAATCGTTAAACCATACTACATCAAGCAGTAGGGACACTGACAACACTTTTCCACAATAGTTCTGTTTCAACAGAAAAATCCCATGTGGTACTTAAGAAAATTAGTGGACTTTAGTCGATTTCTCATAAATGCATATAGGTTTTCTTCAAGAAAAATTTCTAGATTCGATAACATTAAGTGAAAGGTCACAGATATAAAGTAAGAAAAGTGCGAGAAAAGAACAACGTGACCACAGATTTCCTATCAAAACATTTACCTCAAATAATTATAAAGAGCTATGTCATAACTGAGCTTTCTATCAAAACTTTTTATTTCGGAAAGGGATATATATTTACCAAATAATCTATGACATCATCACTATCTCAAATGTCATTACGAAGTTTTGAAGAACCCAAAGCGCTACAAAACTATTTATTGAAAATTTAGTATTGAAAAGAAAGCTAGCAGTAAAAAAAAGAAGGTTTAATGCAATTAACGGGTTTTGAAAACCCCGAAAACTGTAGCTGGCATGGTATGTTTTACATTGCAACTAAAATATTTTATAGACTGTGATATGACTGATATATATTTTTATAATAATATATATAACATATCACAGTCATGAACCGGTAATTTTTCTGAAAATGCTGACGAATATCTTTTATAGAATTTAACGACACGTATACACGCTTTTATAAGTTACGAACTAAAGAACATCCCGGTAATGCTCATTGTATACTAAAATCTTGTGTTTTGGCACACTGACTCTTACAATAACATTTCAAAGATGAAAAGAAGAAAAAGAAAATCTAAATTCTAAAAGCCTCTCGCAGTGAGTCTTTCTTAAGAGATGAGCTTGTCGTTGAGGGAGACAAGAGAGATAACAATTAAGAGATAACAAGTACTAACGATCAGAAGCCAGAACACGATTTAATGAATCTTGCAGGGGGTTGATCATCATTCTATTTCCAACAGCTCGAGAAAAGCGATGGACAAAAAGAATACGGTGGCGAAGACTGAAGAGGGTGCAGAGCTGCGAGAGAAAAAAGAAAGGCCCGCTGTAGCAGGACACTCTCAACTCAACTTTTATGAATAACCCCGCTAGAACTCAACGTCTGGGTTAGAGAGTAGTAGGTGGAGAGACACAGAGGACTTGCGCCATCCGCGCGCTAATATAAATTTTTAAATCCGTAAAAATGTAATTTTTGTAAATTCTCTTCAATGTTTTGTTTTGAAGTAAAGTGTATTTGTGCCAATCCTGGTTTCATCTCTGCATCCCTCCATAACATTGGCGCCCCACGTTGGGCATCAATGTTATGGAGGGATGCAGAGATGAAACCAGGATTGGCACCCAATGTTATGGAGGGATGCAGAGATGAAACCAGGATTGGCACAAATACACTTTATTTCAAAACAAAACATTGAACAGAAGTTACAAAAATTACATTTTTACGGATTTAAAAATTTATATTAGCGTGCGGATGGCGCAAGACCTCTGTGTCTCTCCACCTACTACTCTCTAACCCAGACGTTGAGTTCTAGCGGGGTTATTCAGAAAAGTTGAGTTGAGAGTGTCCTGCTACATCGCTGTGATTGGGGACACGTGAAAAATAATGGATGCCAGCGCTTTTTTGTTGAAGAGCACTCCGAAGCGTGGAAAATGTCTCGCAAATCCGTTAGGGATCACTCTTCCATGCCCCGTCTGCCAGCGATGAAATGTAGAGTTGACTTGTGGAAATGGACATCGTGTTGGGGGAGAGAAAAAGGTACCATTGAATGTGTCAGTTTGAAAAACTAATTTATGCCGTTCCGACGGTTAGGACTGTTCCGCTGTTTGCCGCATGGATTCGGGTAGCGGGAAAATGAAAAATTCGCTTTGAGCAATGATTGAATGTGGCAAAGGAAATGGACTAAATTGGCATCTAGGCCGAAATGCATTTTAAGATTGCTTGCAAATTCCAAGTTTTATTATACAAATAAAAGTCTATAATGAAGTTCCATGACAACGTACTTGCAATCATATTTTATACACAGTTAAACATTTTCGGATGAATGTCGCAGTATATGCGGCGCAGTATGAAGCGTACAATGCAGCAAAATTTCCTTGCATTCCTTTAATTATCTGTTTTCAATGATTTTAAAAATTGTCTATGGCTAAAAACGCTGCAGTATATCAATATTAAAGTAATATGAGTATATACTCATAATAAGAAAATACTATATGATATTTTAGTGAATATGCTCAACGATGAGATCACACAGCTTCTTAACATCATTAATAAAAACGAAAAGTGCAATTCTTCGTTTTTATTATGAATATTAAGAAGCTGAATGTTCCTGTACGATTTGACATATCTTAAAGCTCATCCCAACCTTGACCTAACAACGACATTCCAGACTGTCATCTATTCCGCTAAAAATCGGCATTACAGGAAAAGCCCATTAACTTCTTTTTTGTTCAACAAGAATTTTTATTCGGCAATCTTCGCCTTTGTCGACGTTATCAGCTTACGTAACGAATCAGCTTACGTAATATTCTGACATTTTGCTGAAGCTGTATTGAATTTTGAAAATCGGACATGTGCTGCTTTCGACATTTTGTTCGTAACGGCAAAATCGAGATTTTTGAGGCTCGAACATTTCAACACACAATTACGATTTGAGTTCACTAGCATTTCAATGGCAAAAAAAAAAGGGTTACGATGTAAAAGAAAAACGATTAATATGAAATACTTACGCTTTGTTTACATCAATTTGTACAACTTCAAAATTAACTAGGGAAAAGGCACATTAATCAATTACTCTCAGAAACACATTAACGACAAAGGCTAGTCATCGAAAAGATAACTGAAACAGACGAGTAAACTTAGCTTAAAAAATCTTCGCTATTTAGAAAAAAAGAATTACATCTGTATATTTCCCTTTTTCATCTCATTCATATTTTATATATATATATATATATATATATATATATATAGAGAGAGAGAGAGAGAGAGAGAGAGAGAGACTGACTTCCATTTTATGACAGCGTTTACGTGACTTAAGAGGGATTTTCGTGACTAAGTAGACAGACTTTTTACAATCCAAGTGTCAAATCTATACGTCTCTAGAAGATTCAAACGCTACTTAGAACAAGTGCCATAATGAACATTTGTCATTATTTCATTTTGCTTGACACAAAATTTCACGGGGGAAAAAAAGCAAAATCGCACACTTATGATGGCTGCGAATTTTGAACGTTATGCTGTGGGTGTGTAATTCTTCGTTACCAAGCAGTATCTTTCAGTCTCTCATAAAACTTAACGAGCCCACTCGGCTCACACCGAGCTCGGTAGAGAGCGATTGGGAAAACCTAGCACGTACTTCCTACGGTAGATAAGACAGTTTAGATTTTCTGAGATATCAAGCAGGTCCAGAAATCTTTTCCCCTGATGTAGAATACGTAGAGAAAATGAGTGGAATGAACTAAAACGTTTAAACAGATACTTCGAGATGCTGATGGATATTATATGATTCGGCTGTTAAATAAAAAAATGGCACATAGTTGACTCTCGTTTGCTTATTACAAACAACCTTGGATTGTAAAAAGTGATTAATATGGTAAATCGACCTTAAAGGGTTCAGTACATTAAAACTGAATCAGATTAACAAAACATGAAGGTATCGAAGAACGATAATTTTAACAGGAAATACACAAATGCATTTGGTAAATGAAAGGTTTTTACACTCGTATTTAAATTATAGAAACCTGCATAAAAATCTGACCAACACTCAAGCAAGCTTAGTGCAGTGCCGAATTTCAAAAAATCCATATAACATCTTTTTTTTAGTATATATCATACGACATTACATGTAATTTTAGATTCTAGAAGTGTTTCACCTGCCAGTATCATACTCGTTTCAAAGCATTTATAGATTTTCAAACGACTTGATTTTATAAGACTTAATCCAGAAACTCAACAATTTCAGTAATTCTATCATTACAACGAAATGAAATCGACCAAATAAATTTCATTCTGTATCAGAATACGCTAATTTACGTGATTCGTTTTTTAAAAAAAAAATGCTTCATTTGCATAACTTGATGGTGCAATATTTTCAGATGACAACAGAAGACTGCGATATTTATTTATGAAAATATGTATTTATGCATATGTTTTTAGTCTGAATACATTCTATATCAGATTAAGGACATCAATCTTCAGACGTATTCCCCAAAAAACTTTCTTAAGCTTCACTTTAGGATGGGTAGATACACGAAAACAAGTGATTTTGACCCCGGGAAAACTATTGTTAAATGGTTCTCGGTAGATCTGCAAATTTCGATCCTTTTATATGTGTGGGAATTGATTCAGAACACATTCTGATACAGATGCACGAAGCCATAATACTAAATGAAAAATTGAGGACTATTTCATCATTTTGATTTTCTTGGAGAAATAGAATTATTTTACTCTACCAACATACGAGTGACTATAAAGTCATGATAATAATTAGATTTTTTTCTAAATGCTATTAACTGATACGCATTATTAGAATAAAAGAGCAGAACAGAAATAAGTTTACCCTCATAAAGATTGTAATTTTTACTGCTATTTTCAGTTATAATTTCATTTATTACTCGAATTAAACTACTAATGAGCCTGCGTAAAACAATGCATTTTCCTCATATGTCTGCCTAAGGAAAAATGCTTTCGTACACCTAACGAAATTGTACTGTAACTGTACTATGGAAGAAAATACTTTCCTAGAGATAAAAGGTGAAATTTTTTTCACAAATATAAGTCAATATTTATTAAATAATATTAATAAAAAAGGATCCAGTTCAAAATTAATATGAAAGTACAGGTTTCAGCTACAATAAATGAGTCTTTGTATATTTACACGTGAAAAAGTATGCACAAGAATATGCATATGCAGCTGGTAAAAGATGCATAGAAACTACTCATATGTTGGACAAAATATTTTATTAGCGACAGAATAAATTCCCAAAACAGTAAGCTAACACTAATCCAAATTGTTAACCCTGTTAAAATCTCTCTCTCTATCTGTCGCTTCCTCCTCCTTTACTCTCATAACCATGATGAATATGGATATCTTGCTAATATCTTAAATTTTAAAGAACCCCATTTCATCTGCTTGTAAATCTGCGTAATTACTGACTCACGACCCATAGAGATATATTGCAGTCAATGACAACCCGAGGACTTAGCTTTCGCCAAACAGTATATGCAAATCAAGGTGGATCCTTCAACTCGGAACCATTAGAAGGGAAGCAAGAAAAAAGAGTTTACACCAAGGCTCTGCAACCCAAGCATCCAAACAGATTCTATTCTTATTCCCACACCGCAGGAGGTAAGGAAAAACTCGAATGCCAGAATTTCGGGTGCAACTCTTCACTACATATCCATGTGCCAACACATGAAATAAAAATAAACCCCAATATTTTGTTTCGAAGGGCAACAGATTTGAGGTTTTCGCTCTTTTTTTTCCTGTCTTTCTCCCTCTGTTCTCAAAACTTCCTTCACTCGCCTGCCTTTTACACGTTTCTCTGGGAGAAGAGGGTTGACGGACGTCTTGTCAACCGCGGAAGTGAAAGAGAGAATTCATTGCCAGGAAACACATACACACACACACCACAGCAAGGGCCTTGATTTGTTGTAAAATGAATGGCTCAAATGATTCTAGACATATCTCAGGCGAAAAGAAAGAAATCAAATACGAGATATCCATCTAACGAGAGTCATTTCCCTCTGACGAAAGTACGAGTAAGTTAAAATGTTTGGAAGTCAGGAAGATCTTGGGCTTTATAATTAGCTGGCTCGCTGAATAGACACTCTAGGCGGGGGCTAATGCTTTACACAAAAAAGATAAACTTGAATACATCCTCATAGACAGCACCTAAAAACGTTAGAATTGAACACTTCCTCATAGACGGCAGTTAAAACGCAATTCCGTATAACTACTGTCTGTATGTAATATGATGGATCTAAAACTAGCTATCAATTTTAAAGGTTGCTAACAGATCAGAGCCAAAGTTTTTAAAAACAATTTGTTAAATTTGGTGCATAAAGTTTGATTTTAAAAATGAACCGAAGGAGAAATAAAATAGGTCAAAGCTAAATAATAATACATTACTTTGACTGTTTGCATACTACACGAATCAAAGTGTAATCAAAATCATTTAACTTATTAATCGTCAAATTTAAGTTCTTGAAAGTTTTAAGGCCACTATTTTGTTATCAAGCAAAATATAAATATACCCTAAACAGTAGCCGTAATAATTTCTGAACATACCCCAGTCAGTACCTATCGTAAGCGGCGTGCGCGGAAATAACTGGCGTATACAAATAACTGGCGAAATTACAAATTATATTCAATAAAAAGTTAAAGTTCAAGGGTAACATTAATTATTATAAAGTAACGAAAGGTAAGATATTTTGCTACATTAATCAGTTTTTAATTTTATTGTCTACAGGTATAGTAATGCAGTTTATAATCTAAGAGTACAACGAGGGCATAGTATAGTTACTTCCTACATGGACAAGGGATAGTTGTGCATGTATGAAGTAACTGGAAAGAACAATTGACAGTTACTTCATACATGCACAACTATCCCTTTATACTAGGAAGCTACCACTAGTTAAAAGCAGAGCTTAAACAGAGTTCATACTGTTTTCTAATCCGAAAAGTATGCTCTTCTTAGGGACCTAAGAAACATTTAAAAAATTTTTAAGAACCTATTTAATAGCCAATTTTTTCTCGAATAAAAAGTAATGTATATTTATGTATTTATTAACATGGAATTAATTTAGCGTTATTTCCAAAATTTTCTCAACCAAATTAACAATTAAAACTATAAAAAGTTTATTTTGTATAAAGATCGTAATAACGGCAAACAGAAAAATAATCATATATTAATGCCATCATGAACAATCATATTTAATTATGCAAATGTGCCCTACACACAAACTTTATTATTGCTTTTTTAAACCTGTGGTAACTAACTATAGTGCCTCGATTAAAAGCTTTTCCAAATAAAATAGCTACGTTATTATGTTGTTAAATCAAATCATATTTTTAAAACAAAATGCTAACCACCACATAACCAGACCCAAGTATCGTGATCTCTTTACCCCCCAATAAATCAACCAAGAATACTCTAAATACTCATCTCACAGAGAAAACAAGCTTAAATCTAATAAATAACCACAATCTTTCACTTCTGCTATGACTTAGTTAAATCGAAGAATATTTTCAATTCTTCTGCTGATGTTATCCAATTTCAGTAGTTCATCTTCTTCCAACATAGCAACAGTTTTTATTTCAGAAAATGTATGGTACCCGTGGTTGAAGATTTAAGAACTTTTTGTCGAAACTTAAGGACCTACAGGAGCTAAAACCATTTAAGGAGTGTAATCAATAATTTAAGAAATTAAACTGTTCATCTCTCCGAGAAATATTTTACAAGGCTTTCGTCCGAAAGTGCTACAAATTTGCCATAATAAACACATTATGCGGCATAAATTCAATCAATTAAGAGCTAAAACATGAATACGTTGATTCTTTGATGTCTGATACAGGGTAAAACCAGTGGATTAAACATACTATGTTCCGTATATTGACGTTTGAATAGTACAGGGGACAAACGAGTATAATTATATTAGTATGAACAAGGAAAAAATACTAATTACAGCAGCTTGTCCGAAACTTAAATTCTTAAGCCATATTTTAGTTAATAGGACCAACATTCTGGAATGCTGCCAGTTTTCGATCGTGAACAGAAATTTCGATGATGCACAGAGTAAGTACTGCGTATACGGAAGCACCAATGTATCTAGTTTCGCACAAAAATCACACAAGCGGGAAATATTATTATCATAATCATTGGGTTGTTTCTTAACTGAAAGAATATAAAAGAGGGAGACATTTTTGATGCTGTCAAACAAAATGAATGATTCGAAAAGTTACAAAACATGTGATTACATTTAAATTACAGACTTCCCGTTGAATCAGAGGGAAGTCGTATACGTACGTAAAGGTAGACAACTTCATACGAATTTCGCATATTTCACGAAAGAGTGAACAAAAGGCAAAGTAACCTAACAGAAAGCGTTTTTTATATAAAAAAAACTGTCTCTAATTATTATTATTCTGAGTTTAATGAAAAATAAGAAAATATTCAAAAAAGAGAGAGAGAGAACATACCTTAAGACATTACTGACCTGTACCGAGTAAGCTAGTGTCTTTATATGTAAATGGTGAATACAATTTAGGATAAAGGAAAGTCATATGGGATAAAATTTTGATCAACTGAACATCGCTTTACTTGTAAACTACCTTTAATATGGCCTAAATGAGTTTCAGGCAAATCCTCACCTTTATCATTTAAACTGTAAATCCCAGACCCCCCCCCATATAAAGAAATTTTATACCCCCATAAAAAGAAAACAGATTTTAGAAAATGAAAGTGCCGTACTTTAATCCAAAACTCCAGTCTTTGCCGGTGACTTGCGTATATATTTAAATAAAACTGCCGGCCAACAATGTGATAAAATACGATTATAATTAAATTTGATATACCTAAAATTATGTAAAAAACGAATAGATCTCAGACAGCTGTGACAAAAAATTAAGTCATGAATGAAATTCCCGGGTGTCACAGAATAGCACTTGCAAATTCTTAGCACTAAACTAAAATATCATTCAGTAGAAGGTCGAAATTAAAAAAAAAAAATGGTAGGATATTGGACATATATGATTAATTTAAATAAAAATAAACAGTCCTAACAATAAATGTATTTGAACTGAGCAATATACTAAAATGGGCGATTAGTGATATAATGATATGCTGAACTGTATATCAGTGGCGTAATACTGTATACCGTAAGTGTAATACTGTATACCGTAATGGCGTAATACTGTATAACTGTATACCGTAGCGAGCATAACTGGCAACCGGGGCACAATACCTTTTTGGAGCGCCCTCATGGTCTTGGGGACCAAATGGTCCAATGGGGATCATTTGGCGCCCCTCTGCAAATGGCGCCCGGAGCATGATAGACCCCCCCCCCCGTCGCTACGCCACTGCTGTATATGGTCACTGTTAAGATTACCAGACGTCAAACGTATCAAAATAACAATTGTTCCAAATGGAAAGAGATCTAAAAAGATTAGGAATAACATATTATTTCTAATGAAAAAAATATTTATAGAGAATATAAGGGAATATTTTTGTACTTCATTTTAAACCAGAGTATCACTGTACAGAATAAAGCAGCCGCCCCCCCCCCCCCCAAAAAAAAAAAAAAAAAAAAAAAAAAACTTATTGTGTTATTACTTATTGTGAATGCTTGGGAACTACTTTTTTTTTTTTGGGGGGGGGGGATCTCTATTTAATTTGTGATTGACTATTTGCTTTGTTATTTTCTGATGATGCAGTGACTACAGAAACACCATAAAATTTATCCTCTGTAGTTCTTGCACAAACTCTTAAGTTACATAACACTAACTGAGCTTTAAAACACAATATTTTTTCAGTAACTACACCCGAGACTGTTACTAGATATAACATGTTTAGTGCACACTTAATACAACAATTTTATACCTATAAGATATTCCCCTCGGCTTAAAACGCATACAACCCTTTAACTAAATCATTTTCTATAGCTTGATTCAGCTTAATAACGTCAAGAATTTCAAAAATCGAATTTCTTTGCTCAGATAGTTGAACGTGTAAGCAATATAACATTTTCAAACAAAGCCCAAACCCCTTTACGACTTTGTTTTGTGCACGAGAGGAAAAAACTTTCAGCATCTCTCATTAAACCCATCTGTTTTTGAAACTTTAAGGGGACTCACTACCCTTAAATCTTTAAAACATTCGATTTTTTGAAAAAAAATTATGTTAAAGCCTGATCATTTCTGAACAAAATAAAGCAAACCGCATGAAAATATTCCGCTTAGTTTCGGAGATATTGATATTCTAAATATTTAATTACTGATCAAGTTTATGGTAAGAAAAATTTTAAAATCATTTTTCTCAAAATGTAATTCTGCATCATTCTGCAATTGATATCTCAAAAACCATGAAACGTAATTCCATGAAATCTTTATCACTGCATAATCATGTTCTTTTTTCAGGGGTAAATTAATGAAAAAATTTAAGGAAATTTTAAGTATATTTTGAGCAGTTTTAAAAAAATTTTAAAAATATTTTAATGTTGAATGTTTTATGTTCAACTGTATTTTGAATTATTTATTTTACATATAAAACAGGAATTATACATTTAAGTGTAAAATTAATTTTATAGTTCTTCGCGCAAGCCAGTATTCAGTATATAATAAAAATACTTAAAAAACAAGGTATATCTAAAGCATTTAAAAAAATTGTTTAAAATTATTTTGAGAGTTGAAAATTTGTTTATTAAAATAAATATATCAATTTATCATATACATAACATTTTGAAAAATTGGGAGTAAATTGAAATAGTTACAAAGAGACAAAAAGTATGAAAATATGCCTTATTTCCTCGACTTAAGGATCGTGAGTCCCCTTAAATTCTTTCCGTTTAAAAAAATATACAAAGGTTTGATTTTTTTAAATGGGTTGGTTTAAAAAAAAAAAAGTTTATTATAGATTTGGTGTTACGTAGTGTACTCTCAAGTTTCTCTAATAATTTTTAAATTAATTTTATCTTAAGCCCTGGATATGAAAATTATCAAAAAGAAAAGAATTCTAATTACTATCTGCTTATATATGACAGGACCACTGCTTGGTTTTGACTTCAACATCTTGTAATATAAGCCAAGTGTCCTTGAACAAGGGACACAGGACTAACACCAAGAAACATCGTCATGCATACTTA
This sequence comes from Dolomedes plantarius, assembly GCA_907164885.2. Lineage (NCBI taxonomy): Eukaryota > Metazoa > Arthropoda > Arachnida > Araneae > Dolomedidae > Dolomedes > Dolomedes plantarius. The sequence continues at coordinate 85,543,030 of OU015496.1, read as the reverse complement.
GGTTTAACTACAACTTTACCAACGCGTTTTGTCTTGTATTTCTCGGTCGATTAGCGTAAAAACCTTAGAGAATGCAAAGATAGCTTTCTCACGAATCTTTCTTTCTTTTCTTCTTAGGTTTTTGTACATATTGAAGAACTTATGGTAAAAATAAATTACAAGCAAAGTAAAAAAGTCATTTTTTTAAAAATGAAGGGATAGATTCTGAAAGGATAATAGACATACCATAAAAAAATAAAAAGAAGCTCGAATATAAATTACATGTGACTAAAATTGGGCAGTATAAATAACAAGCAAAATGGAAAAGAAATTACTTAAAAAATATGAATTGCATGAAAAAATTATATATTTTTATAGAAAAACTGATTGGTAGATCATTGCAGAATACTATTCTATTCAATGAGTTATTTTCCCTATAGCTGATTAAATCTTTTAACTTTAAAAAAAATATCAAAAAAGAATAAATTTAATTAAATAGCAGCATATATACAACAATCTAATCTATTCAAATATGAAATACATATTACCTTACGTGATGGCTGCTACTTAAGTATTTTTTTTCAAACGAATCTTACTAAAACTTACACTTAAAATCTATATTTATACTTAACTAGGGTGTCAATTTCATTTTTTTTCCTCTTTTGGACAGCGTATGCTCTTACATGTCCACTTTGGTTTCAGAACAGTCTTGTAGCCTGTCTCCTCTCGGAGATAGTTATAACATATATGTGTATATAAAACATCCACAATGTCAAATGAAAAAACCTTCGTGAGTTTTTTATTTAGAAATATAAGCATAATTTTTTCAAGTTGTAAATGACAAATAAAATGTAGCCGCTGTACTTCCTTTACTATTCCAAAAAACGTCAAGCAGTATCTGAAAATTCTTTCCTCCTTGATGGTTATTCTCTTAAAATACAACAATGTAAAACTGAAACACGCCTAAATCGAATACCTTTTACTCGTCAATTTTCAATTATTAAGCGGCAATTAAAATATAGATTTTTAACCCAAAGATAAGCAAAAAAATTTTTTAAATGACTGGAAATAAAATTTCACCTATTATTAAGCTTTGACAGTTACCTTTAATAATTATCTCACATATAAGTGATTTATGTACGAATATAAACGGTCAAATACATAAAGAGTAGATTACTATACAGATATAATAATCTCCATTAATATATTTATTAACGGATATTTAAACAGACTACATGAATCCAGACGTTTTGCATAAGTAAAACAACGTTTTTTTCCATACAGACCAAATTTTGCAATATACTTTTACAAATATACTTTTGTACTTTTCCTTCCTTCCTCTCGAACTAAAACATATTTTAGCCTTGAATTAAATTCGAAAACGGCCCAAAGCTCATACACAGCTTCCACATTTCTTTTATCGCACTGCCACAACGATACACTGATAAAAATTTAGCAAAACGGGCAGAAAGGGTACATTAAAACGTAACTCGTGTCTGTTTTGGTGAGAGTAGATTTATCTTTCGTTTATCACTCAATTCCTTATCACTTCTCTGTGTAAATGTTAGACAATACATAAGAGTAAATATTGGGCAAATCCTTTTAAAAACTGTTTTGGCTGCCTCCTGGTTTGAGTCTGGATCTTGATTCTTTTAGAAGTACAAGGTTTCATTTCGAGACGCTGCTATTTTATTCTACTGATGGCACATACAACTTTCGCTATACGTGTATTACGATAAAGAATATAAAAATCTCTTATTCCTCTGTCTCTCTCTATGAAACTGGATTTTTATTTTTATGCCCAGTACCATGAATCTGATTTTTTTTTCTAATGCAGGTGTTTCGCTTGGAGTCAAAGATATTGAATAAAAGATAAAAGAAATTAAGTGTTACATCCATAGCTATGGCGTTGCAAACGGTTCTCGACTTCCTATTTGCATTTGTCACACGTAATGGCGCAAAGCGTAAGTTAGTATAGAACGTGTGGAAGCTGAATCTATATATGAGTGGGGATTTACCTGTTCAAATACCTGTGGCTAAATTTACGACCCATAAATATAAGGGAGGAAAAAGTTAAACAATACTATGGTAAAACTATGACACGAAACACTTAAAGTTCATTTAATCGACATATTATAACAAACGAAAAGTAAGAGATATTTTAACTAAAAAAATTCAATTACAGTCATACGACGTATATTTTAAATTAATTTTATTTTGATTAAATCGAGAAATGAAAACCAGCTGTACATGCCAAAAAAAATGAAACTTTGTGAAATAACAATATAATTGTCGTCTGATAAGAATATTTTTTTACAAAAACTGCTTTATTTTTAAGTTTTCAGTGTTCAGAAGAAATATGTAGACACTAAACTCAGTTTTGCTCGCACTAAATTCAGCCAGGTGTTTTATTTTAGCGATTAAATTTATACAAAAATGTATTCGAATCCTTCAAATCCTAAGTAAGAATTATGCATTTTAAAACCTAGGAATAGAGGTTTTCCTACCACTGTATAACTATTATATATGAACAATTATATTCCTGAACAATTATATTTTACTAATGTAAAAATTTTATACGACATATTGTTTTGCATATATTGGAATACGTATCTTTACAATTTTTTTCAACATCTATCATTAACGTTCACATCATATAAAAAAAGATTATCAACAAAAGTAGACAATCATTTTCCACGGAAGGAAATAATTGCATTTAGAAGCCTAATTTAGGATTAAAAAGTTTAGATTGTTGTTTTGCCCCAAATTTAATTATTAACAACATCATTAATAATTTCAAATTTGGAATCACACACACACACAGAGAGAGAAAGAGAAAAAAAAAACACCTCTCTTGGAAAAACAAGATTCATATTAAATTTCCTTTCCGCACACAGCTTTAGTTTTCCCAACTAACAGAAAATAGTTTGGCATACAGCAAAGAAAGACAGAAATACACTGATATGGTGACAAATTCAAGGAAATTTTAATTGTGCTATATGTACGATGGTGGATCATCCATAAAGTAGATGACATATTGTTTCCCCGTTTCTTTAACTATATCGTCTAAAATCATGATGCTTACTAAATCTTAGTTGGTGGTGAGACAATATAATATTTGGAAAAATTTTTCAACAACCATAAATTATTATATATATATATATATATATATATATATATATATATATATATATATATATATATATATATATATATATATATATATAACACAGTTTAAATCACGCACTCCACTATATCGTCAGTTCACCAGTTTAATCCGAATGTTGCAGTCGATGGTCCGATGGTGATATAACTCATACTTGATTAATTTTCAACAGTGCAGTCATACAGGCTCGAATAACACAAATACCAGTCCTTTAACTATTTAGAATGACACTAAAAAAACAAAAGTCATTCCAATATTTATTAAATCCACATAAATTTTCCCAGCTCCATTCTTAATGCTATCGTTTTACTATTTAATTCATAATGCCTAAACTTCTCTTAATTTAAAATCCCTTCTCCGCTCATCTCGATTTACTCCATCCCTACCCAATTATCTTAGTTGCAATTATCCCTGCAACTTAAAAACGGGTTTCAGGCAGACTCCTAAATGTCAGAATGAATTTTGAAATAAATTTCACAAAAAAAAAAAAAAAAAAAAAAAAAAAAAAAAAAAAAAAAAAAAAAAAACACTCTTTATCACATATGCAATTCTTAGTTCCAAGACCCGTTGAATTTTAGTATTATACATTTAAGAACAATTTTTCAGTTGATGACAGTGTTTAAGACACTGCTTTAATTTCATTTAAGTAGCGTTTTCCTTTTGAATTTCGATTTTAATTGTTCCCAAATCTAACGTCCAAAGAAACAATTAAAGTTTGTGCCTTATATCGTTCTATCAATACTATACCAATTTCAATATTTTAGAGTGATTTCTATTCAAAAGTTTCCCTCGATACAATATAAACGACGCGACAGTATCAATAACACACTCGAAAACCGCACATTACCCCTTGCTAATATACAAAATTGTCTACTCTACAAATGTATGAATACTATGGTATAACTCTTATTCTCTGTGCACCCGTTGTGAAACATGTAAATGCGTATAGATTTAGCCTGTATTAGACGCTTAAAAATTTACTCAAACGCTGTCGAGCATTTTCCACGTTAGGTTGTAAAAATTTAATTTTAAGTACCTTAATACAGTTAATTCTGTAAAAAAAAAAGAGGGATAAGTATATTTTAGCTAATAAAGTAATTATTTAGCTTTTTAATAAACAAAAACTATTAGATACATATACAGCATATACATATATGTTATCAGGCCCGACGGAACAATGGGGAGGGCAAGGGGAATGATCTAAGAGCTATTGGGGGTTCAAATATAGAAACCGAGAGCGAAACCCAAAAGACCGGGAAAAATTTTTCCGGTTTCCAATACAGGCTCCCGACACCCACGTATGTTATTTCTCTTGATCTGTTATAGTCCAAGAGTATCTTAAATTCACTTAAAAGCATTGACTCTAATATTTAAAAGAAACTGAACAGTTAAGACCAGGACTATACATATGGCCCCAAAAGAATAATCTGCTGGGCTTTCGAAAGTAGTATATTGACCCAAATGTTTACCACGTAGAACACAACATCAGTGACAAAGTGTTGGTCGTCTTAGAAGTAAATATCCCATATTCTGCGAATTATTTCGGCTCCGCATAAATAGATGTTTCATAATGCCTCTTCCTTTTTTCGTCTGTCAGTCAAATTACAACGCTTACGCTCTCTTTTCCCACTGCAACAAAGAATACCGCCAGATATAAAGCTAAATTGTTAAATAAAGAACATTTCCTTTACCTATGGATTCTTCGGTGCCTCCAAGGACTACATAGATACCAAGATATCAAATTTCTTAGGAATATATATATACAGGGCTAGATTTGAGGCGGAACGCGCCGGATCGGCGTTCCGGTACCTCTCTTTATCAATAATTTGGAATACCCCACACACACCCCGAAAGGTTACCGTTCCGGCACCTCTATTTCTAGAAATCTAGCACTGTATATATATAAATTATATTAGAGAGAGCTAAAACTATTAACTGTCATAATAAATGTATAATCTTTTAAGGAAAATTCAAACTCTTATTAATGTTTTTCTCCTCTGATAGATATAATTTTGTTTTGTAACTATATGTAGAAAGGAAAACCTTCAGCTCATTCGAGATTCAAAACGTTTTTCTACAAAGGGAATATTTCATAATTTTCAAATAATCTAACGTCCAAAGAAGAGAGTTAAAACTATGATCTAAGTTTTCCAAATGATTGATAGGCATACAACTTTGCGTATTCCAGACTATCGTAGAAATAAAAAATATGCATAAGCCAAACACTTTCAAAAGTTTCATTTAAGAAATTCGAATATACTCAGTCGGGCATAACACTACTAGTTCTTCGTGGTTATTAGTTATGCGTGCTTCGATAGGCACACGCTTCCTATCCCAGTATCAGTTTTGAAAACTTTATTTTTCATCTATATGGGACATGCTCCGCCAGGAGTGCTGAGACAGGAATAGAGATTTGGGGACATTACGAGTCCGAAATTTGACAAGAAACTCGTGAACCGATCTATCACACGCTTTAACAAGTCTATGGAGTTTAATACCCCACAAATTGTTGGTTTCTTCAGTGAAGCATTTGTTTCCCCGGGCACAGACCATGGCAGGAGGTATTGGTTTAGAATATAGAGTTACTTATGCAGCCGAAAATGATGCGTGGCATACTAAGTCCGTTGTGTCTGGTTGATTTCCTCTCTGCTGAGAGTTTTATTTTACCCAGAGCGATAACACTCAGCTGCAGCAGCATTGGGTACGATGTGGGTGATAGGTCTTTCCGGAATAGATTTGGGGGAAGAGAATGTCCAATAATAGACGAGTCTTAGCCAGAAATACGTATGCACTCGATACGTTAATGCCGTACAATCCCGTACTAAGAAAGACGAATATGCGTATCCGCTTATGCTATCGCCTCGTCATCAAAAACAGCCAAATGATTTGCAGTCACTGAGACAAAATCCTCTCCTGAGACGACACAAATCCATTTTCCGTCTGATGACTACGTTCGATAGACGCACCATCCACATATAAAACGAAACGAGAAATTAATTTAGTCGTATGGAAAAATCATTTATTTCACACAAAAGCATAAAAAATATAAATAAGAATAAATAATGATCAGACAACTTCGAAATCTCACTGCAATATAAAACAAAACTTCTCAACAAACTTTTTTATTCAAAGTTGTCTTCAAAAAGAGATTTTATCCATTTTTTCCATAATATATAAATCAAATATCATGAAACTAATTAAAAATATGTCGTCTTCAATATATATACATTTTTTTATAAGAATGTTATAAATTTTGGATATTAGAACTAAATTCAATTGCGTATGCACCACTTTGAATATTAATATTTAAAACTTGAATGGAAAATCTGATAACATTGTAACCAGCATTTCTCGGCGACTACATAATTTTGATAGTATCTTCTTTCATCCTACCACAAGTAATTTATGTGACCACTCGTAAGTATTGAAATGTTTTCGATGCAATCACATGACATAGACGATTGACGAAAGAGATTTAGCCCTCGTGTTGCAAAAGATGATCGAATTGCTTTAAACCAACAAAACGCAGGAGACCTTTTTATTATTATATAACATAATGCAAAGACTTAAGGGGACCGTGGACCTTTATTTGAGCAAATATTTTTTTATAGTAATATTGATTGTGTTATTGTAAAAAATCTATATATTTCTGTAGGATATTAGTACCAAAATAGTGTTTTTTCAAGTAAAATATCATTTACGAGGCTTCTACAAAGTAAGTAATAAAGGTAAGTGTAGTAATAAGCTTTAAATCTGTTTTTCTCAAAACAGAGTTTACAAGGGTTTTAGATATTTTAAATGCTCCATGCAACTTAATTTTTGTTCAAAATTCATGAAATTGATAAGAGAGAATCCTGATACTGTTTGCAAAGAAATTGGGTATATTTTACAATTCGACATCATTAAGGTAATTAAATTTGATTTATAACCTATTAAAAGGCAAAATTTTGATAGAAATCGGAAATGGAATTTAGAAAAAAAATCTCTCAAAAATTAACTGTTTAAGGGATTAAATAATTGATTCCCAGATTTGTATGTAATACAGTTTTAAGTGATTAAAATGAGAAAGTATCGAGAAAGCATCTCAAAAATTAAGTCGCAAGGTGCATTTTAAAATTTTGTTTATAAATTATAAATTTTTTAAAAAATCTTAAAATTATAATAAGATTGGAAATTTATTTTAAGGTATTCTATATACTTATGGTAAAATGTATATATGTACAAAATTTCTCTATGATAAAAAGTAAAAAAGATAAATTTTAACGTCCACCGTTCCCTTAAATTAAATGCCTAAAAATATCATTTTTCAACACAAGTTCATAGAAAATAAAAATATAAATACCTGCCAAGCGAAGAATCTCGTATGGTGTTTATATATGAATTTTGTTAAGTCTACTTTTTGAGGGTTTCCAAAAACTTTTTAATACCTAAATTCCAAACTAGAATGAATTTTGGAGACAACTTATTGGAAGGTATATATATATATATATATATATATATATATATATATATATATATATATATATATATATATATTTATTTTACATGATTCAATGTTTTCTAGCATGAGTTCGGCCGAATCTCTTACGTCAGTTTTATTCAGGACCAAGATAATTTAAAACATTTTTTTAATCTTTATCAATTTTTAGCAATAGTAAAAAAGTACGTTAGTTTTGTGTCTCTCTCTTCTTACATAACAATGGTCATAAAAAACATGTTAAATGAAATATTAATATTTTAACACAGGGCCTGGGAGGAATTCAAGAAAGATTTGCGATCCACCTACAATAATAGTTCCGTGTTGTACCCGAGAACTTGCCTTTAAAAATTACATACATTCCCACACCCACATTATATCGAACGTTTTAAGTTATATATGTGAAAAATCAATTTTCTTTCAAACAATCGGAGGATAATTATCAATGATACATCCAAAAAAGCATTTAATACACTGAAGTGCCACTGAATTAGGGATACCTACCTAGTAACGAGTTGGGCCTCCTCTGGCCTTGATAACGGCTGCCACACGACGAGGCATAGATTCAACAAGTTTCTGGAAACGTTCCACGGGAATGGCTTGCCAAATATTGGCTAAAGCTGTCCATAATTCAGTAAGGTTCTTTGGTGCTGTGTGATGGCCTTTCACGCCTTGTTCCAAAACATCCCAAAGATGCTCAATAGGATTTAAGTCTGGGTTTCTAGGCGGCCAATTCATGACAGAGAAGTCAGAGGAATGCTCATCCAACAAGCCAGTAGCCAACCGGGACTTGTGAGAGGTACAGTTGTCTTGCTGGAAAACTCCATTACCGTGCGGATAACAGAACAGCATAAACGGATGGAGGTGATCACCCAGCAACTCTACGTACCGAATTGCATTGAGGGAGGTTGGTACACGCACCAAAGATCCCAAACTGTGCCACGAAAAAACACCCCAGACCATGATTGAGCCACCATGCCCTTGTACACCATCCATGTATTCTTGGTATACTCTTGACACTGTCGACCTTGAAAATCCTAGCTGTCTGACGATTTCGGAAATTGAATGGCCCATGCGTCGCGCACCTACAATTTGTCCGCGCTCGAAGGCGTCTAAATCAGGCAGTTTACCCATACTGGCAATTCCAACAACTAATTCAGAACAACCACAGTACGCGCTATATATGCAGTTACCACAGCGCCCTCACTTGCGGATACATGATGCGCAGCGCTACACAATTTGCATAGGCTTTGCTATCCCTAATTCAGTGGCATCACTTCAGTGTATATAAGAATTAATGTACCCCATTTTCAGACTTGCAGTATTATGATCTTTCACTGATCTGGCAGCTACTTTGAATGGACGCCAATATATGAAACAGTAGTATTAATTCCCAAAAAGTATAAAGAAAGGGTATATTAATAACGACAAAAATTTTGTACGGTTAAGTGAACGGAATTTATAACAATTTTTAATAACCTATAATAATGCAGCAAACTGTCTTATGAATAATATAAATAAATATATAAAAATTTCGAAAAAAACCGAAATTTTACAACGGAAGAACAATAGAAACTTAGCAATACTGAACAAACATTTTGATTCATAATGTAGAAATTTTTAAGTTCAAATTGGCCAAAAACGTACTACAATTTGTAAATTAAAGTTGTAAATCAGAAACCTTCGAGACACTGTCATTTACTGAAATATTAATTATTCAAAGAATTTTATCAAAGAGTAAGTTCTACAAATTGCATAAAAACATGAAAATTATCTTTCGAGATTTAGAAGGTTTATAAAACTCAACTAGACACGATTATGCGGAACTTCGACGGAAAGATTTCACTACGCGAAAATGACGCTATCGTGACGTACATTTGAACACCTACCAATGAATGCCGTTCTCAACTATGAATCCTGGATGAAGTCTTTTTCTTACGATGAAATTTTTGTATGCATCGAAACCATTCGCCGAAAGCCCCTCTTCTTCAGAATCACACAAGGAAGAGAGATCGTTTATACGAAATCGAGTTGTCTCTCACAGGCGACGTTATCCATCTTTTTCAATGAGAAATAAATTATATTTCGTAGAATCAATTTAGAATCGCCTCCGATCACCCAATTATAAATTACATCACCCCTTCAAATGTTATACTGCCCAAAAGAATATTAAGAATCATCCGCATAGCTATAATGTAAATACAGGAACTAAAATCACTTATATAACATAAATAAATAGAGTCTCGCAACGTATACGAAATTATTCTTCACAGCAATATGTTTTGAATTTAAGACTTTTCATCATTCTAATTTATCATTGTGGTCGATAATATAGTTAGCTTTATCGAATAAAAATTTAATATAAATCATGAAATGTAATAATGTCTCAGAGATTCACCATTAAATTTTGCGTCGTAGAACGTATTTATGATGAAGAACACATTTTGAAACTAACTGTGACCGAATTATTTACGACAAATATCATGGCTTTTTTATTTTGGTTATTCCTTTTAGTAAATGAGGGCATTAATGCGACTGAAGCCAATTGTCGAAATGCTAATGCTTCTTAACAGAAAAACGATCTTTTGAAATCACATAGGTTCTCCTTAAAACAAATATACTACACGCAACTACAAAATTTTTACAGGCTGACAATGTGTGCCTTGCACGTCTTTTATAGATAAGTTTAAACTGGATGCATTTTGACTAGTTTTTACATAATTTTGCAAACACTTGAAGTTGAATGATACTATACACAGACGAATATCAGATAAAGTCGATGTTCATAACCTCAACCAAAGCAAACTTGGGAAGTTATAGCAATCGACATTCAAGAAACAAAATGGCGGAAAAGAACTTGCTCCTTTTTTTAACTAAGCCTTTATTTTTACCTGCCGAATTGAGGCAGAGCGAGAGGCCTTTGTTCCTCTTGACCTTGACACTGCGCGATTTCGTGCAGACGATAGAGCAGCGGGATGGACGTTCACCTGACACACTGGTAGGGTGGGAAGGGATTACCTGTTCTACCGCGATTTCTTCGGAGAGACAGGTGAAATATTAGAGTGATGAACTTCATTTCTGTTTACCGTGTGATGCAATGACTACTTACGGAGTGATTTTCTTATGCGTTATACAATAGCCGGTCACATAACTAAACAGGATTCTAACAGTTGCCGTTATAGGTCCAGACAGGCAAGTGAATCAATATGAACTCTACCGAAGATGAACGCTATATGAACTTTACCGAAGATGAACGCTTTATGACCTGACGTCGAAAAGGATGAGGAGGATACCGAACGTACATTTTAGGAACATTTTCGACATTCAAAGGAGCGGAAACAGAACAAACTCTTAAAGTAAATACCTTTTTCTTCTTTGTGTGCCTATGTGAAAGAATAAGGTCCGGGAGTAGAAATAACCTCAACATTTCACCATAAATCACAGTAAAAATAATCAGGCGAAATACGGTTATTTCTAACCCCGAATTATTTTCATTAGTAAGGGCGCAAATTTTCTCATTAGACCAGCTGGTTGGTCATAATTCAATAAATTAAATGCTAAATAAATTCTTAAATACTTTTTGTACTCTAAGGTTCATGAAAGTACATATTTGAAATATTTGAGTCCATTACATTTCCTGAACTCTACTCCAGGTGGCTCTATACTCTACAGCCACCCACATAGACCCCGAGCCAGATTAAAGCCTGGGTTCGGCCCGACTCAGCCATCTGAGCTCAGTCTTCTCATTTCTACCACAAAAATGTCAAAGGGATGAGTCAATATGTTTTTCAGTGTTTAAGATCATATCAGGCACAGACAGGGATAATTTGAATTATATACATACAAAAGAGTTCGGATTACGATGCATCAAAACATATATTACGATGTATGTCTAAAACTGGTAAGATATATGCCTGGGCTACAGCTAACAAAATAAACTGCCCGTAGTCACGTAAATTGAGAGTTACGGCAATGGTCTCATTATACAACAGAAATGCCGCATGTCAGACAAATACAACCAAATAAAGAATCTCTGATGAAACTACTACGTTGAAAATTTATAAGTTGCATAGACAGTAATCGATTTAATTTCTGTTACTTGGAATTATTTACTGTTATGTTTCTGCCTATCAAGCCAAAAGGCTTCTCATTATAACATTCCAAAATTAGATGACCCAAAACAAGCGAGCCGCACACGCAACAGACATGCGATGAATCACATATGACAAGCCACACATCGATATTTCTTAAGAGTCCAATCCAATCTACGAAACACCCCAGCCAATAAACAGCACTTCCAATAACTAATTTGGAGCATAATGCACAGGCACCAAACAGAAGCAATCTTTTCCAGCATTTTAGTGAATAAGGCAATTCACAAAGACCGCTGCTGTTGTAATCCTCAGCATAAAATTTAACATAAACCTGACGTATTTGCATTTGGATCGAAGTTCCACAAACCGCTTCGGCTAGACGACAGTCGCGCAGCATTTTTCCGGTTAAAAGGGGAACAGCCACAAGAGAAGTGTTCGATATTTTCTCACGTTGTCGCCACAACTCACGGGACCAACGATGCGTTAAACGTCGCGACGACGTTTCCACTTAAACGTCGCTTCAGTCCACTCTTGCAAGACTATTGATACTCGGTAAAAAGGGGAGAAGAAGGGAAAAAAAGCGGTAATTATTTACTTCGTATATGCACGCTTGAGTTAATCACGTAAGCACTCCGACGCGTTTTTGTGTAGTTAGCGCAACAAACTGTTTTAGAGCGATAAAAAATAATTTTTATGCAAGTCACAACAGAAAATGGACACTTCCTCTTTTGATCCAAAAAGTAAACTACATCGTTTTGTGGAATGTCACTAACTGGATTTAAACCAGATTAAACTTTCATGATATGCGCTGGTCTGATAAATGCCATAGTTTTGGTAACATAAATTTATGTGTTTTACACATGTCATCAAATAGTTTAAATATTTTACGGCATAAGCAGTTTTTACTAAAAGTAAATAAATATACTAAATTTATAGTAAAATTAGAATTAATATATTTTTTACAGAGGGCAGGTGATAATTTAGCTCATTAACAACAGCAAAGGCTAAAAACTAGAATTTAATTAATGAACTACCAAATTTTCAGAACTTTGTTATATATATATACACACACACACACATACATACATACAACTATTAATGTAAAAAAATTTCACTGCTTAATACATTATAAATAATTAAAAGAAGTATGTAAATTTCCAATGTCTATTCTAAAATGAGGCATTTCCAATTTGAAAAATTCCTCATTCTAATCTACGTCAAATGGAAAGTTTAAAGCCTAGATTAAGGCGCACAGAACAGCTAACGTTTAACTCACCTCTTCTCTGTAAGATGAACGAATCGGTGTAATTCAGGGGACCCTGAATTACACCGATCTGAAGGTCTATAACAGTTCTTTATTCGCTTATATACGAGACGAAGAATGCACTCGAAACAGCAGGAACCGAAAAATTTGGTTTCTAACCAATAAAAAAACGACGAGATTTCGATACCGCAGTTCGACGTTGACAAGATATACGACAATCTAGATCTTGTCGTAATATAAATAACTGCAGTACAGCTGATAAATAATATATTTCAACGAACCTTTTATATATAACGGACGTATTGCAGGTGAGTGAACTCACGAATGGAAACGTCATCCTAGCCTAGAGATGATAAAATCAGGATTATATAAATTTTTTCTCCAGTCATTAGAGTCAATCAGGTGTTCGAAAGAATATGAGAGTGCCAGTCATCACACGTATATGTCATCACAAACTGCAGTTGCTAAGATATGGATATGGATCAGGCTTATTGTTTTCGGCGCACGGGGATATTTCTTATGGGACAAAAATGTTGATTGTTTCAACATTCCTAGTCATTAACTTTAGATAGCAGACTGCTGACACTTGCTATTACTTTTTTTTTTCATCACAACGCATTTCAGTTCTTAAGACATAGAAAAGACGGTAGTCACAGTGAAAAAAAATCGCATGAGATATATAATTCTGTTACATGATAGTCAAAGGACTTCTATTGAAATCTGTTCCAACTCATCAAAAAGTCTCAAACGAACGACAACAGAATGGCTGGCTACATCACGTGGAGCGCAAGTTTGTGGTTCATGTCCAGCAGTGGGTACGGAAGTCGTAGCTGTTTGGAGGACGTTAGATCGAAGGTTCAGATCATTTTAGGCTACATTTTTCCAAAGATAGGACCGAAACGCTTCAAACGAACCAACCTACAAAGACGGAAGTTAGATGAGCCCATTTTAAGACAACAGATAGATAATTCCCTGTGTTTTGAGGACTGAAGTAAAAATGCTTACAGTTTGTGAAGTAACATAAAAGCTAGAAAACTAAATACTTGTCACTATAGGATTATGAACTTCAATAAACGCACATCCATTTAACACGCCCAGAGAGTGATAGAGAAAGAAGGAACGTGTTTGACTTCATTGATTTTTTTCCATGCATGAATGAATGTACTTAATCGCAATTTGAACTTTTATACACTTAGCACAGACGTATATATATTACAACGCAATCCGTGGATGGCATGTATAAACGGGCTAATGTTTCTATGAAGAACTTTTACAGCGTATTCAGTTGAGACAGTGCATTAATTATTATTAAAATCACGAAAAATACGAAGAAAAAGAGTTCAAGATAAGAACAGGATTATTTCAAAATCTTCAAAATAACTGTGTATAATCCTTTGTTAATAAAATGCGTAGTAAATACTATGTTTCGCTATTAAAGCTTAAAATTAGAATTCTTGGAACTAAACAAAAACTTTATTTCTTTCTTTACAAAAGTTATACATTTTTTAAAACTACATCCATATATTTTTAAAGCCCAGAACTGGAATCCTCTACCAACAGATGACATTATTTTTCACTATGGAATTTGGTGAAAGAAACGGAACTGCGCTTTAAATGATTAAATCCGCATCTTGTAATTTTTATTATATAGGCAAGTTTCAGTGACACGTGAAAATTTCCCATCTGAAATACTCGTATTCCTACAAGATCTTTTTCTGCAGATCACTATGGAGATTAATCTTTAGCATAATTTTAAGACACCACTTAATACGCCTATAATAACGATAACTTTAACAACAAGTGTAAGGGACTCGAAATAAATGATAGTATGTGAAAGAAAATTCGGCACTTACCAATCCAAAGTCATACTAAAAAATAGTGTGATGTTCAGGCATTTTCAGATTTACATCCATCATTCATTAATATTTTCTTTTGCCAATAATCAAATGTAAATTGATTAAAATTTCTTGCGAAAATTTACAAGTTTTGAGTATGGCTTCATGAATTTTAACTACTAATAAGAGAAAAGAGGGGGGGGGGGTGAAAGGCAAACTGTATTTCAGCACTTACATTTCAAATTTCTTCCATATTCGTATGCGAATCCACAAAGTATTCTTCAAGAATTTAATGAATCAAAATTGTACCTACGAAAAAACAATTAAAGGAGATATATTATAACATAGTTACAACATTCAAATAGCACAATAAAGATTATTTCATTTACTTTCAAGCAAATCAAAAACAATTAAATGTACGAGTAGAAAGCTTACAATAGTTCGCAATTTCTTTAACATCCTTCGAAACAAGATCTTACCAAAAGAAAAAGTCAAAATGTGTATTATATCATTTTAATCAATTCCAAACCTTATCTTTGCATATAGACAGAGCCAAAGTCTGTAGAATATTATGACAATGAAGTGTTTTTAAACTTTCCACCACCTTTTTTCTGTTTAAATAAATTGCTTAAATAAATTCTGAACCTTAGACTGGAGAAACACCAATAATTCAAACTTTAGACCGCACAACGATTCGTTTACAAGTTTGTCTCTTGATAATCAAACAGTGCAAGAAAACAAAAACGGACAATTAATAAATTAAAGCTCTAATAACTACAAAAATTTGGTAATAATATTAATAATTTGGCTATATAATTTCTTTTCCTCTATCTGACGAAAACACCGCAATAAACTAAAGCATCATTCATAGACATTTTCAATAGCTTACTCTTTGAGTTCTCTGTACATAATTAACCCAACACTGCATAGCGTTGCCTTAAGGTTTAGATAGAAAAAATTCCTTATCTTTATAATAAAAAAAGTGCACACACACAATTTTATATATATATATATATATATATATATATATGTGTGTGTGTGTGTGTGTGTGTGTGTTAGTTAATTACTTTAATGCAAAACACAACGATCAAATTATGTATTATCCATATTTTTTAATACTTAAATAAATTTAAATATCTTTATTGCTCAGTTTAATCAATAAAATTAATACGAAAAATTTACCAATATAATAGTAACAATGATTTAAAAAATAATAATTTGCAGGAGGCAAGGATTATTTTAAATAAATAATTAAAATTTATAATTATAAATGTTTTTACCCTCAACTGTGAACGGAAATGAATAAATATTTTTTTTAGTTATATCATAATGGTTCAAGAGTTTTCATTGTATTAAATATAATTCAACATATATATCAAAATAAAAGTATATTAATATGTATGTTGAATTATAAACTATGTGTGTGTGTGTCTATATGTATATATTCTGATTTGCGAAATTATTTACAATAAAACAGCTGCAATATGCATCTTCTGTGATTACTTTTCTTTCGTATGCACCATTTATATGCACGCCAAATCAAAAACAAGACATGTTATTTTTGAGCACATAAATGATACCGAGGAGAGAAGAATAAATTATTCGTTAATGTTTTGCAGTTCAGTTCCCTTCCTGGTTCACCAGAAATAGATAATTGGTGTTATCGTCTGCAATGGTCTGCAACAAACTCGACTGAAAGCGGGAAAAACGACGCCATACAAGTACGTTTGAGATTGTTAAGATAAAGTTTCCAACGGGTATTTCATCAGAAGTTTTCCAGTCAATGTGTAAAATAGTCAGTCGTAAGTAAAAGTAAGGTATTGGTCATTTTTATTATTATTATTATTATTTTTAATAATTGTTGAGAGTAGCGAAGTATGTTTCCAAACAGTAGGCAAATCTGTCACTCTCCAATTAGAAAACGTTCAGTCTACTACAGTTAGAGAAAAATTTCGCTCCTCAACATTTCTACATTTGTGTTTACATCCACTTGATTTGTGGGGGATTTTAAACAAATACAAATTATTTTCAGAAAAAAAAATGCACAATCAAGTAGAGGTGAGTTCAGCGTATCTTGCGCAGTAAAGCCAGCGTGATTTATAGGGTACCAAAGATAAATATTTTGTAATCAAAAGTTAACTTTCGAAGCAAGTCTCAATTTTTACAAATTATAAATAAATAATAAAAATTTTCGGTCAGTTACTAAGTTAGTTGGCACTCCGCTGATACTAATCGTTACGCATATATTGATGTTTTTTCCGTGTGAAATCATCTATGCTTTGTTGAAGTTCAGCCATATATTACAGCAAAGATACCAAATCCTTCGTGTTTATTACAACAGACTGCCTTCATAGTGACTATCAATTTGGTGACTTCCAGTGATATAACAACTGTGCTAATCCCGAGTTGTAAGCAAAAATCAACCATTGTCAGTGGCATCAGGAGTGAGTTCTAACCTAAGAAACTTCCAACGAAGTCAAGATAGGCCTCAATAGTCAGTTTGTGATCAGAATTGCATATTTATCTTTATTACCCGCAACGGCGGGGGGAGGGGGCTGCAATTTCTGACAGTAGAACACCTAACCTACGATATCCACAGACTAATAGAACGTGAATCCCAACTATGATTCAAAGTGATTTGCACCACATTTTTCTTTACCAGTCTTGTAAATGCACAGAAATGCTGAAACGGTATCTACGGGTTTCGAGGAATGTTGTCTGCTGTCTATGCGCTTATACAGGAAACGTCATTTCAATAGATGGCAGAATATTGTGCCGTTTGCCAGTTCACTTGTGACGACCGCTTGCAAGAGATGATAATTGTCGAATGAGATGAAACGGAGGGTATTACGAAACGTCGATAAGAAAAATCTTCTGAGAAAGGAGACTATCTAATTGTTGAACCTTATTAACACTTTTTCAACCATTGAAAAATCGAACTCCTTATTGTAAACTGCAGATTCAGTTGTGGTACCAGACAGGTTTCTTACCGAACAAGTAACTTAATTCTGACATTGTAAACATTATGTTTCATACCTTGCATTCGTCTAATAAGCATTCATTGCCCTTGTGACTGATGACAAAATCGGAAAGCAATGTTCGATACAACGACCGTTTGATATAACGTATATGCAAAGAACGTCCCGTAAAAACTGCTATAACACAAGTACATTGTTTTTTAAAATGGGTAATTACGCATGTATATATATTTATATAAAATAGGGAGAACGAACCTACGATCTTAATTGCCACTTTGGAAGAGGGACTTTTATTAAACGCCCCTCAATATACAAGTATCTAGTACACTCCAGTGATTCTCAACCTTTTTATGTCTACCCCCTCCCTTGGACGACTTTCAGACCCTACGTCCCCCTTAGGCGTAAAAAAACGCAAGTAACGCTAATAAAATGCATTCTACACAGTTTTCGCTAACCCTCCGCGCCCCGAGGTTGAGAACCACTGGTATACACTATAGTACTAAAAGTAATCAGACATCAGTTTCATAAAGGAAAATTTCATTTATTTCACGAAATGAGTACCTTGTTATGTAATTATAAGTCTTAATGGCTGAGTCGACAGTTTTGGGCTTGCTTTCCATTATTTTTTGGTAATACTGTTCCGTAAATGTCCCCAAATTATAGCCACTGTCAAAAAAAAAAAAAAAAAAAACAGAGGAGGGCTTTTTGACAATTATACAGATTGATCGTTCTGGTTCGTTTTGGACTGAATTATGAATTCTAACTTTAAGCCAGCCAACCTAACCTTAGCACTATTGGCCCTGAACAGACATCGCCGAGTGTCTTGGATCCAGATACAGGAGACTGTTTCATTGTATTCCTAATCTTCCAGAACGTTTAACTCACTAGTTCCTCCGTATTTGAGACTACGACAACGAAACAACTTCTTTCCAGAGGAAAGAGCGCAAGACCATCACAGATCCCCCCTCAGAATTTCATAGTCCGAAATTCATGGTTGCTAGTTGACAAGGGGAATTTATCTCGTGTTTATCTTTTAGATTATACTTTTCAAAAATAATTCTTCGGTTATATAATAAAGCAAAGTATTAGGCTTAGTGACCTGTAAAAATACGCATCGCTTTAGCCATTAGGTTTTATTATGGGCTCTGCAGCGTGACATGCCTGCCAAGTAAACTAAAGACGGCGTAATATCGCCAAGTGCTCTTTAAAGAACTCGGCTATGTCATTAGCTAAAGTAGACTTCACTATGAGAATGATACTTAAAACATGAGAACAAGGTACGCAAAAGGTAAATTCTCTTCCATTTAGTGGCACCTCCTAAGAAAATGGATTTAAGCATTTTGCAATACAGATTAATCTGTATAAATAAATTATCAAAAAAATCATTCCACACAATGACAAAAATTTTAAATAAATCTCGGACTATCATACAAAAAACTAACAAGGTGCAGTCTCACATATATTCTAGAAAAAGAGATAAATTTCGAAAAGTTCATACTGAAATCTATAGTCTATAATTCTATATGCTAGATGTACTTCATATACAATTGTTTGGGGTTCATAAACTTCCATTATAATGAGAGTCCCTTACATGAGGACTTTAGTTACTTTACTTTCTTCGTAATTTTAGTCTCGTTTAAGTACAATTTTTTCTCCATTTTATGTTTACGGATTGCCTGCTGCAAGGAGTGTTTAACATTCTAAAAATATCTATAATATCATACCTTTCAGTTATAATCTTTCATTGTTACATAACTATTGGGAACATGAAAGCCTAAACTTTGCTTACTTCAACTATGCTTTTGTATTGTAGATATATGAGTCATTAATTTTTTCTTCCCAAACGCAACAGGCACTTGTCCTGAAGACATGACTTATTAACACCGCCAATCTGTTGGCTACTTTATTATGGGAACACACTATGGTGAGACAACATTGGTCCCCCGTGGGTACAACAGAGGAACGTCAATGACTTTTTCAGGATTAAAACCTAAACACCACTTTGTGAGCGTTCTAGACGCCCTTCAAGTGGGCAGCTTTTTAAAAATTTATATTTTATATTATATATATTTTTTGATTGATTGATTGACTGCACGAGAATTTACTAGAGGAATTTTTTTTTTCTGGAAGTATGCTTTGTTTTCGTATACCGCATTCACTGTTTTGCACGACTGACTTAGTGACTTTGTGTTGAGATTTAATTAAGTTACTAATCACTGTTGCAGTAAGTAAAGAGTTTATTGGATCGAAAGACAACTCAAAAGTATCACTTTTTTCCCAAAGGTCATGTGAAGTTTGCGCTGAATCTACTAAGATTCGTTGAATTCGCACTTGAAGAGTACGGATATAAAACCACGCCTGTTCATCGGTGGTGTAACGGAATAAGACAAAACAAAGACCCGAATCATCAAGATGAAATACGGAAGATATATCACTCTGCAATAAAGTGCTTGGAAAATTTCGTATTTGCCTAATGTAGGAACAGCCGCGTCCTTCTTTCATGACCGGCGGCTCTTGAGTCTTTTTTGCGCTCATAATCCTCGCCTCCAATGGAACATCACGTCTGGAGACGGAGTGAAAAATCGAAGCATTCTCTCTAGGTCTGCCAGCAAAACACGAAGGCAAAATAAACCGCATTTAGGAAAAAATAAATGACACAAGCAGACCGTTTGGACACTTAGCAGTTTTCCTTTTATTCTGTGGTAGGATTTTGAGTAGCTAAAATGGGAAAAGTGCCAAACTTCTGGCAAGGCGCAAAATGGCGCATGCAATTTAGCCAAGGATACTTTGCCAACAAGTTGAAATTATTGTAGGGATGGCTCAAAATTAAAATGCAAATGAATTCATAAATCTGTTCACATCCTGCCCTAATAGGATTATTTTCTTCATTCAGGTAAGTACTCCTGATTCCCTTCCACGATGTAAGAGTACATCCAAACTCTCAGATTTAACCAGCGAGTATCCCACGCAGTTCTTACACACATGGGAATCGAACCTTGAGGATTTCATCGGTTGGTTGGTTCGATTTTATTGGAAAAAACTTTGCTAAGGATATAAGGCACCAAGCAAACTGATGCTAACAACAAAAGTAAATAGGATACAGCGGATAAAATATAAAATGATGAATAGAGCAAAACGTAAAAATATTATGAGTTTGTAAATACAGTCGAACCCCGTTATAGCGAACCCGGTATATAAAGAACCCCCGGATATAACGAACGAAAATTTTGGTCTCGCCGTTTTCCTATTGTATTTAATGCTAATTTATCCTTTTATAGCAAACCTCCGAAATCTTAAGAATCGGCTATAACGAACTTTTTAGTTGACAACTGATTTTTTTTTTATTTTTGAACTTTTTAAGAATGCTGAAGATACAACGAATGTTGAAGAAGCAAAGAATGTTGAAGAAGATGAAGATTTACCTATCGCGATGTGGATAGAAAAGCACAAAATTTCATCATTCTCAGATTGTTGCGTGCAATTGTTCGAAACATGTAATGATGAAGTCATTACATGTGAAAATCCGACTGATGAAGATATTGTAGAAGAAATTAAAATGAATCATTCTGAAATCGAAGATTCTGCTTCTGATGCTGATGAAGAGGAGCACATAAATGACGAAATCTCTACTATATCAAATGCTACAGCAGCGATGAGTAAAATTAATAAGTTTTTGTATACACAAACAGTGGAAGAAAGAGTGTTGGAATCATTTGATGTATTAATGGACAAAGAAATTCATAAAATGTTTTTGAAATCGGCATCACGTCAGCAGAAGATTACCGATTATTTCTGTGTCAAAATAGTGAGCAACAATTAAAGATAAAATCAATTTATTTCCATTTGTCTTTTTTTAGTTAATTGTGTCAGTTTAATGTAATCGATTTTAGTCAATTTAATTCATTAATGATCATTTTTAATAGATTTTATCATTCTTTCACTACATCATTATTGAATATATACATAGCAACTAATGAGTTATACATTTTGTGAACTAACATTTCTCTTAATGGTTCGGATATAGCGAACCACCAGATATAGCGAACAAAACCTTTGGTCCCTTGAAGTTCGTTATAACGAGGTTCCACTGCATAAAAATCACTCAATAAGAAAATTGGACGACAATGAAAAAAAAAGCAGTTTAACGATGTCAACTCAGAAACAAAATCATGGAAGATGTTTGAAAGTGTCGGTGGAATGGGTGTTATAAGTACGATTAAAAGAAACTAAAGCAACTTTCGTAAGAAAATTGCATATCATCCGTATCTTCTTCGAGATCAGAAATGAACACCTTTACTGTGCCATTTGTCAATTTTCTAAATCTGATCAAAGAAGACGGGAGTTTGCTTGATATTTCGGGTGGGGTTTTATTTTTCTAAATGTTTTCTTTGCTTTCAGAACTTCATCGGTCTTGCCGAATTAGTTGTCTTAAGACTCCTAAAGTCTGGGTTCCTTTTTAATAAAAAAATACGTATATAAATTGATAACTAATTTTTTTCAATAATGATGATGAATAAATGATTACTGTATGAAAAGCATTCGAAAAATGGTTGTCCTTCAGATCGCCGGGATAGTTCGATTAATAGAATACCAGCGCCGCGGGATATGGAGACCTGTTTTCGAATCCCTGTCCCATTATACGGTCTTTATAATTGGCGTTAGAACTTTGGGAAGCATTAGACAAATAACCATGGTAGAAGAAATTCGGCAACACGATAAAATAAATGCAAACATGCATAAAATATATGAAACTAATAACTAGAAACTTTGACATAAAAAAAAGGTGGAAAATGAAAGAAATGGCATATGAATCCTGAACGGTACTCACATCGCCATTATGGTTTAGATCAGGGATTCCCAACGGGGTCTAGGTGGACCCCTTGGGAGCCGATGGAAGTTTAAAAAGGGTCTATAGTATTCTAGGGGTCTATTGGGGGTCGATGAAAAAAATTTCTGCTTTAAAATTTAATTTTTTAGGAATGTAATTATTAGATAAAATATAGTATATTTATATTTGTTATGTTAGTTATTGTGACTATACGATGATAAGCAATTTCAGGCCAAACATTAAAAAAAATTGTATCAATGCATCAAGCACAACCACCACATTAATTGAAATCGAACTTGTGTAAATATAATAAGTGTTTCTGAAATCTTGTTTATATTTGTGAAATTAAAAATGAAAATAGTACAAAAATAATAAAACCTAAACCAAAATGAACCACTTTTTCTAATTTTTTGTTCTAATTCTTAGTCATTCTAATTCTTTGTTCTAATGCTTTTGTTTTAATTGTTATCTTTAAGTGTTTTATGTGCAATTATTATTAGTATTATGTTTTATGCTGTATATTATAGAGAAAAATGTGAGGGGGTGGATGAAGAAAATTGTTCTTTTAAAAGGAGTCGATGTAGAAAAAGATTGGGAACCCCTGGTTTAGATGGTAGAACATCAGCCACAAAGTTTCCATAACCGGGTACAAACCCTTGTACCTGAAAACGGTCGTTATTAGAAAGCCATACATTTTAGGAGCAAGTCTAAAATTTTGGCAGCTGGCAAAGAAGTAAAAGGAGTTTCAACTGATTGAAGCGATGGTATTCAACTAAAGATAACTCTCGCTCAGAAGCTTCTTAAACTTATTTAATATAGCAGTTTCTGGTATAAGAAAAATGGCTAAAACAGGCTTATATATAAGACTTAAATAAAAAGCCTAAAATTTCCCAATGAGGAGACATCAATTTTCAAATTTCCCAAAATATTAATTAAGACTAAAATGATCCAGTCTGTAAAGAGAACTAAAGGGATACCTTTTAAAACATTTTCATATGAATAAGATATCACGTATATATAACGAGAAATTTTAATAGTTTAAAACTGGTGTTCATTCGTACAATTATACCAATCTTTTTAATAGTATATAGAGAGAAAAAGTATTTTTTAAGAAAGGTTCCAACTCTGTTAATGTTTTTTAACGGTGTTGATGAAAAAAAACTGAAATTTGTAGGTATTTATCCAAGTACAATCATTCTATGAACAATATTTTATAATTCTGCGTTAAATTTTAAGTAAAATAAATTCCATTCGGTAACAGTCAATTGTGTTTTATTTAGAAGTCAAGACAAAATCGACATTATGATAATCCACATTATTTCGAAGCATTTAGTACATTCCAGAATAAGTGTTTGATGATCAATAAGTTTGTTTGCGGTCTTAATGCTACGTCGGCAGAAAAAGATTTGTGAATGGACGACATGGAAATAAATCGGTACTTTTGTACTTTTTATCTTGTTAAAATGCAAGCTTCAGAGAAAGAAAAAAAAAAGTACTCAAAATTTAATAACATTGTAAAAATTCGAAGCATACAATGGGAAAATAAAATAAAATCAGAAAAACTAGATGTGTGTGTGTCTATCTGAAATATTTTCAGTAGATGTTTTAAACAAAATCTAACATTTTGCATTTATCTCCATGTAATTAAAATTCTGCAAACCTGTCTGTTCTCAATACATTTCTAAACTACAAATCTGCGAAAACTTGCGAAAGTTATTCACAACGATCCTGAAGGGGGGGGGGGGAGATAACCATTAAACGCAGTGAATCCACTCGTCTCCTAAATTTTATAGTCTTCGTAATTTTTGCTCCTCCTTATTTACAATCTCCATTTTGCTTTTAAACTGATATCCGAGTATTACTTTTTAATCTCACCGTGACTTTGTTATTGCAGTTTAACCACGTTGCTTGCTGAGAATCCATTTCAATATGCTGCTTGGTTATACACATTTTCACAACTCTGAGGGGTCCAATATTGGGGATGGCCAAGCGGTTGATCGAGGAGGATTTTTTGGCCAATCGTACCATTTATATTTTAACTGGTTTACACTCGGTCTCCACACTCTATATCTTTTATCTACTTTGCAAGAAAGTAAACTATGAATACGAGGAATTTAGAACTAAATTATACACCAGTAAAACAGCTATGTGTAAGTATGCATAAAGTGTTTGGCTTAAGAAATTTTTAAAAAAAGGCTGACTTAATAATTTAATACTTGAAATTTACTATCAAAACAAATTTCCCTTTAAAATAAGAAAACAAACTTAAACATTTCCTTTAGACATTAAAATATTATGCTTTACTACAAAAATACAGGAAATAGTTTTTTTTCAAGAAAAAAACAAGCAACTATTAATGAAAGATTTTAAAGTAAATTTATAGTTAAAAAGTAAAGTTTAATTTTTTTTCTGTTAAACATATATATTTGTTATCGATTAGGACATAAAAGTCGATGGCTGCTTCACCTAATGACCATTACTGTCCTAGAAAAACATGTCTGGCCGAATCAATAAGCTAGTATATATATATATTTCTATTGTATATATTTTAGAATTGTTGTATTTTGTTGTCATACTACTCACTGACTGACATACAACGCACAGACCAAATCGCTGGACCTAAACGGCTGAAATTTTGCATGGCGATTCTTCTTGTCGAGCAGTGATTCTTCTTGATAATGTAGGGGTGCACTAAGAAAGGTTTTTGAAAAATGCTTCTTAGATTTTTTTTAAAATTAAATTTTTAAGGTGTTTTAGTAACTTTAAGTTTGCATTTAAATAATAATCTGAGGGTTATGAAATTTATATCACGAGAAAGATCATAAAAATTCCTTAAAAATGAAATCTTTTTCGAATCTTTACCCCTATTTTCTGATTTTTGGTGAATTTTTAAAGATTAAATTTTATTTATTAAATGCTGATCACGTGATTTCTTTTTCTGGTACTTTAAATAAATTTATCGTCACGTCCATAACAATGAAATAGACAAAAAAAATATTTTTTCCCTTGCCAATGCGGCAGACGATTGGACATTATCCAAAAATATATTAAAATACAGTAAAATATATGTTCCTGAAACTGTACTACATTCTTTAGTATGTCCTATTGGATTCAATTTGAAAATTTTCTTCTACAATATTTTGTCTATAAAAATATCTCTTACGATTAATATACGATTAATACTTTTTATAATTATATTTTTATGTTTTTTTTACATGCATTGTATACATTGATCGTCCTATTTATTATACATATATATATATATATATATATATATATATTTATTTTTTTGGCATTAATTGCATGCATTGATCGTTGTATTTAATTTGAATGTACTCCGTAGCGAAGTGCGGGTTTTCAGCTAGTTGATTAATAAAAAGCAAAATATCCACGTATGATATTTTTTTTCTTAACTACGCCTTTTTTTTTTTTTACTGAACCCATATTCTAAGAACTACAGAAACTTCCAACACCAGATAGGAATCCAACAGAAAATATAACATGAAACTATAAGAACAGAACGGCTCAATTGACCCTTACTGTACTATCAGTAATCGAGACAAAAATTCGGAGTATTTCTTTTATCAACCTTCATACATTACCTGGATAGGACAGGGGACACCACCATAATACAAATGCATATTTAATTTCAACACCAAAAAGCTGTCCCCTGGGCGAAAAAACAAATGGTTTTTTTGTATAAAAAAATAACTCTCTCCAGATAAACAGATTAGCACGGAATCTGAAAATTTCACATTATGCAGTCACCACCAACGCTTGGTCGAAAAAAAAAAAGAGTCCATTGATCAGAAATACAAGAGCTATTTATATGGTAATTAGAAACCTAGAGTTCAGAAGCTTGGGAAGTCATGAGGGAATGGCGATCGCGTGATCCTCTGGAAAGACTGACGGGAAAAAACATCAAAAAACAATCAGTTCACAGAATAATGTATGGATAATAAAGCGGTACAACGTCGAGAGGTATAATATTGTGCATTTCGGAGATAAAATGCACCTTTCAGGCACTTAAAAAAACCTTTAGGATAGTAAATATCAGTATAATTGTTACAAGAGTAGAGGTTGTGGATGTATTTTAAGCACACAGGTTTTAAGAAGGAAAATAAATATTCATTGCCGGAATAGGTGGTAAATGGGGATAGGGTAGCACCTTTTCTTTTATACGCTAAAAATTTTCAAGGCTGTATGCTGTGGTAAACATACAAATGAACAAGTGTCACTCCCAGCTATTGATTGCTTCACGGCTTAGTTTTATTATATGCATACGCACATGATAAAAAATTATTTGATTTCTATCCATTAAAAAATGAATTATATTAATAATTATATATAATTAAATATCCATTAAAAAATAAAGTTTTAAAAATGTTATACATTTTGATTGTTTTTATTATAAATAACGTTGAGCTTTACAGTGGTTAAATCTTTTTTTCCTTCCTGTGTTATTAAATATATGAGACGATTTTTTTTTAATCTCAAGATATGAAACAGCAAATAACCGAGAATTAAAAACCTATAGAAAAAACAAATTTTCTTAAGGAAAAGGTTAAGTTAATATCTCATTTGATACAAACATGACTAGCTGAAGTAAAAAAAAAATATTAAATCGTTAAATTTGGCAATTAAGGTAAGTTGGGGTAACTGGGTTATAGATTTTCAACTTTTTTATATACTATACTTTCAACACATTAAAATTATTCTAATATGTATAATTTTCAAAAATCTTTGTATTACATGCATTTTAGTAAGTCTTAAGAGTCTAATATGATATTGATTATTATATATATATATATTATATATAAATATTGTATATATTTTAAAATACAGGTGGACCCAGTTACCCTGATAAATGGGGTAAGTGGACCACCCAGGTCTATTTCTCATAAGAAACAACAGAATTGGTGACTGGGTAACTGAATCCAATGCTTGTATATCTAGAAAAAGAAAAAAATTTCTACCCCCATTTAAAAATAATTTTTCAGAGGAATTACCAATGTTTTAAGATAGATTGTTGCGAACACTGTGGGGAAAATAACACACAGTGGAATTCACACCTAATATATAAAGGAAAAAACTGGGAGGGGATGGTCCAGTTACACCAACTTACATTTTATCGGAATAGAAGTTTACAGATTTGAGAATTCAAGGACAATTTTACACCTTTGACTTGATACATTTGTATTATAAAACACACAGTTTAGTGCAACGATACCACTTCTAATGAATATTACGAAATTAATTTTACGAAAGTTTATCTCCACATCTCCCGCGCATAACAGACGTTAAAAAAGTTATAAGGATATATTATATGTGACTGCATCAGACTCTGATACTTAGCATTTATCATATACATATCTAATGCAAATTTTTGGATCTAAAGGGTCAGAAAAATATATACATCAAAGTTACTCCCAAATTTATTTTAGATAATTACTCTCAAGATGTATACGTATAATAACGAATATTCAGCGATTATTTTTTTATAAGAGAAACTTGTTTGCCAACCTATATATATAAAACAGTTCCGTAACTGACTGACTGACTGACTGACATACAACGCACAGACCAAACCGCTGGACCTAAAGGGCTGAAATTTTGCATGGCGATTCTTCTTATGGTGTAGGGGTGCACTAAGAAATATTTTTGAAACATTCTTCTTAGATTTTTTAAAATTAAATGTTTAAGCTGTTTTTGTAACTTTTTTTACGTTTGCATTTAAATAATAATTTGAGGGTTATAAAATTTATATCATGAGAAAGATCATAAAAATTCCTTTAAAATGGAATCTTTTTCGCACCTTTACCTCGATTTTCTGATTTTTGGTAAATTTTTAAAGATTAATTTTTAGAATTTAATTTATTAAATGTTGATCACGTGACTTCCTTTTCTGGTACTTTAAATAAATTTATCGTCACGTGCATAACAATTAAAAAGACCAAAAAAAATATTTTTTTTTCTAATGCAGCAGACGATTGGATATTATAAAAAAAAATAAATATCCCTTACGATTTTTTTTATAAATAAATAAATATATATATATATATATATATATATTAATTACATCAATTGTATACATTGATCGTCGCATTTATTATAAATATATATATTTAATTTTTTTTGGCATTAATTGCATACATTGACCGTTGTATTTAATTTGAATGTACTCCGTAGCGAAGCGCGAGTTTTCAGCTAGTGTTTTAGAGAAACGTTGACACTCGTCTTCTTTAAAAGCGTTGGTTATACCCATATTTTTGGATACTGATATTTTTCAGTCGACAAGTTAGAATTTAACAAACGAGTTCTTTCCGTTAATGTTATCATTTAGTTTCGAATAAAGAGTAAGTTCATTTTTATCTTTTTCACACAGAAATTAAATTTTCTCTCGGCTTCTTTTGAAACTTAAAATGAACACTCAAGTTTTTATTCTCTACCTGGATAATATAACCATTGGGATTTAAAAGGAATCACTACTTTCTTTTTCCATTATTTCTTTATATTATTTCGAAATTTTGAAAGAACATTTAAATGAAGCAAGACACATCACTTGTAAAATGATAAAACATAACAGTGTTGCAAATCCCCAAAGAAAACTAGAAAATACCAAAAAAATCTAAATTCTTCACATAATTAAAAGTTGTTCTTCGGCTTTGTTGGAAAGACATCAGACACTCATATCTTAAGAGAGAAAACAGGCTGTAACGTAGGGTTAAAGAAAAGGAACCGCTCAAAATTCAGAATAATAATTTCAGCATTTTTTGAATAAGAACACATTAACAACAAAGTCCAGATAAGGTACGTAGTCAGGACTCCTTCATTTATGTAAAAGGTTTGTTTCATAACACCAAAAAGAATTATTAAAAAGTTAACTATAAATGAATATGAGTCTTATGTAACCGACATAATAGTCATATTCATTTTTTATCATCATTATCGATATTCATTACAATCACATGCAAGCTATGGCTATTATAAATCGCCATTTCTGTTCAAACCACTCTTTTTACGCGAGATCCTTTACAGAATCAAATTCTGATAGAAAAATGCAAAACCCCATTAGTCATTATAAGCGAAGCCTCTGAGTAATCTAGATAACACGTTATCAAGAAGCTATTACGTAACTTCAAACAATATTTATGTTAAAAGATTATGCTTATGTAAGTGATATATTTTTAAGATTACGATAAATAAATAAATAAATAAATATACATACATACATACATACATACATACATACATACATATATATATATATATATATATATATATATATATATATATATATATATATATAATTAATTCTTTACATAAACATTATCTTGCAACACAAATATCGTTTAAAGTTACTTAATAGTCCCTTGATGAAGTGTTATCTGAAGTATTTCATTCAAAACCCATATTAGTGATTTCTAATTTCCAATCATGAAATCAAGATAGCAACATTGCTAAAAGCATTTCTGTATTCGGCACACAGGCAGACAGACACGCCGGGGTAGCCCACGCACGTGCATCCTCTGCCTGGAAGCTCGAAAATGATTTGTCTCCTAAATGTATTGGCTGTGCTTTAAAACTTCATTTTCAACGCCACGCTGCATTCTGATCCCTCATTTAATGACCCGTGAAAACTAAAGCTGCTCTGATGGCACACTTTTTCTTACTGCCCGTCCAGGCATTACGTGGAAGTCATCATGTTTTAAACAGAAATTCGGCCTATGAGGCTGTAAGAGCTATTAAGCGCTGAAATGTAAAGTTCAGAGACTTTGGAATTAGACGTTGAAAAAAATACAGCACGTACAATTAGTTCGGGAGCAAAAAATCCTCTGCAAGAATTTACATTTTAATTGTTGGTGATTTTTTATAGTAAATTTATATTTATTAATTTATTTTTTAGAGTAAATATTACCTTTGGATACTTGTTCTGAATAAAAACTTGTTGGCCCCTCAAAGTCGCTGCTTTATGACATACATCTAGCCTGGATCCCTTATAAAGAATCCAAAAGGTTTGGTTTGGTTTGGAGCGCTACGGTCAATTTTTTGCTACACGAGGGATAATTAAGCCGGGACCTACAGTTTAAAGCCGATTCCGAACGGCTACAAACATCCATGCCAACAGTGGGACTCGAACCCATAAGGATCCGAATCTTTTGAGTACTCTTTTAAATTTGGATAGAAATCTATCAGCAAATATTTTCTACAAACATGGAATAAAATTCAAACATGTGGATTATGCGCAGAAGAAAGAAATAATTTTATTTATTTATCGTTGAGATAAAAACTAAGTTGGAAAAATAGAAAAAAAATTTCGAGTACTTTTAGCAAGTTAAAATAAAAAAATTTTGTTTAAATAAAAAAATTTTGATGTAAATTATTGAATAAATTTTCTAAAATATTTATATGCTTTTTCTCTGTGTTTTTGTTTCTTAAATGAGATAGTAAAATTCACTGGCATTTGATTGTATTTTTTAAATAATCTGTAAGCAAAAAATTCGATACATAAAAGTAATTAAATAAATTATTTAATTACATAATTTATTTAAATTTTTCATGATACATGTAAACAAGTATGACAATGTAGACAATGTTTAACTAACAAACAAAATAATTATTTTTATTATAAAACGAAATGGATAGTTTATGGTTGAATACTGCACAAATAATGTAAACTTAACGTCTATTTAAAAAATAAGAGAGGAAAGAGAAAACATGAGATTTTATAGGGCTTGGATTTATCTATATTTTTGTAAAACTAATATGTTTAACGCAGAGTTGAGTTTTATGTAAGGAGTAATGTATTACGTTGATCATGTTAATCACAGAAATAATAATGTTTATTGTCAGTGCTAAGATTACTTAGATGAATATATGATATATTATTTTCATTTAAATCGTTTTCCATTTCTAACTGTGTAATATATTTTCAATATAAATCAGATATGTTAAAATTTTGCTAGGAGATAAATTTAAAAAATACAATCAAATACCAGTAAATTTTACGAAATAATTTAAGTAACAAAAACACAAATAAAGGGCTTAAAAAAGGGTACAAAGCCTTTAGAATTCGTTAAGGTTTTTACTAAGATTCGTTCATATTGGAAAAACTGAAAAAATGTTCAAGTTAATAAACTTCACTAGTTTGCAACATTGGTCCATATATTTTTTAGTGGTCAAGGTTTTATTTTTCTGAGATTTGAAATTATGAATAATTATTAATACTTTGATATCATACAAATTAATTAAAAACGATAAATACTAGAGCATTAGAATTAAGGTCAATAAACTCTAGAGTCAAGCCAAGTTAGAATAATTATTTCACATGGCAACAAAAATTCCTTACATGCAATGCAAATTTATTTTACCTACATATATTTGTAACACAATTTTTTAAACATATCCCTTACTGTGATACACCTTCTCTCTGAATAAATAATCACCATGACCAACGAACAAAACAAACTTTTCTAAAGGCAAACTCAGGCAATATTCTGAGTTTTCTGTCAATCATGCAATGAAGAAAAAAAAGAAAAGAAAAATCACACAGTAGAGTCATGTTGATAAAAATACACCGCTTCCAAAATGAACAAAAACAGTAAAAAAGTTCACCGAAATCGTGTCACGGCATGGTCAACGAGTTAAAGCATTTTTAATTATGCTTAATAGCCTATTCATAGTTAAGTTTGGACTACCATGACACATAAGCTTATTTAAAAAAGTCATTGCTGTCAATTGAAAGAAGTATATTTTATTCACGAGCTCGTTTTCAGAAAAAAAACTGCAATGACTAAGCATTTAAAATATTATAAACCCCTTTTAGTAAAAAAGAATACACGAATTCCTTTTGCATATTACTTTATCCATAAAGTATAGTGTCCTTTCATTATTTCTTTTATTTATCATTCTTAATGATTCTCATAAAACTAACTAATATAATAACAGATTTCGATAAATTTCAGCATTTGGTTACCCCATTAAATTTTATGTAGTACACGTAGATACGTTTATATCATTAAAATGTACTTTTCAGACAGAAACTGAAGCTAATGTCTGAAAAGAAAAGGAAAATGTTTCAAATATTTATGATAAATACTTTTTAAACATAGCGAATCAGGCATAAAGGTTGTTGATTCAAGCATTCTTTCTAGAAGACAGAGTAATTACCTCTGAAATCAATGAGGCGTGATTAATTCCGAACCATGGAATATTTAGTATCAAGAATGGATAGGAATACTTAATTTTTGTTCATAATAAATAACCATTTCTGTACAACTGTAATATTGGCTTGATTTTTTTTATTTCCAAAACCTATGTACATGAGAGTGTGATCAAATGAGTCACGAAAAGTCTAATAGTTAATTATAAAAGGATGTCGATATGCGGAGGCGGGGGGGGGGGGGAGCTGTCAGAAAGAGTCAAAAAGTCATACACGGTTGCACCGAAAAGTCTTGGAGAGTAATAAACGAAAAAATTGCTTATTAGTTCGACTGATAAAATCGTCTCTCTAAAATTTGAAAGAGAGGCGATTTATAACCATATTTCTATTATGGAATCATCAATAGGATGTATGATAAAATGTATAGAAAAACATAACGTCAGACCAATTAGAAAATACAGAGTTCTGATCAATTTTACAAAGACGTCGCGTAATACAACTGTAATTGCTTTTGATAATAATATCATTCGAGTGTAATAAATGTAAATAATGTAATAAATTTTAAAGTTTTATCTCTGTGATTACTATTTTATATTCGTACTTTTTGTATTCATTTGTCTGTATTTCAACTTTGTACATCATGCCAAAGGATGTGTCTAGTGGCTTACTGCATTGGAAATTAAAAAAGAAAAGAATCTACTTAAAACGTGTTTAAAAGTATCTCAAACAAACTAAGTCACAATGATAGTGGAATAAACATCTGTAAACTAACTATATATAGCACGGTATACTTGCAGATACTATCTGATAAAAATATAGTTTCAAAATGGCATATCCTCGTTGGATTTCCAAATCTAATATATAATATTAGGTTTGAAAAAATATTCTTGAGAATTAAAGTTTATATATTTTCAGGCGAATTTAAATATAAATACTCCCCTGGGGAAAAAGCAATATCGCACCTCTGCTACAAGAGTGTTACATCTCCGAAATTTTCGATTTTGAGATAATTGCAACACAATGCTCTATAACAGGAGTGGGTATTAAGTTGATCGCGATCAACCGGTGGACCACCAAGACATTTTGGGGTGACCGCCTTTACTAAGACCTAAGACGCGCATACTAAAAGAAACATATTTATGGAACACCGAGGCGATTTGCTTTAAACGCGGTTTTAAAAGAGTAAGTTTTTTTTCTTATAGTTATGTAGGTAAGTAGATATTCCGTATTTATTATTAAGTTATAATAAATATTGTAGACCGTTTTTTTAGCTCACCACACCTACGTCACTGGGTGGACCGCAACACCTTGAAAAAATTAGAAGTAGCCCGTACCCTGGAAAAGTCCACCCCTGCTCTATAAGAAGTGCTTCTCATTCTCGAAAAATGTTATAAGTCTAGAACCAACATAATCTCCTAGATGGCGCTTATTACCCTCTTCCACAATTACGAGGGGGAACTTGCTCATGCGCGAAGAATGAAAATAATATTTTTGTCAGTGCCTAATGTTGTTGTATTAAAATGTTACTGTAATAAAAATTTTCATTAAATTTCATTTGGAAAATAAATGTTTTTATTTGGAAAATAAATTTGCATTTTTTTTTCTAACCTGCTGTTCATGTTATCAAGGTTTTTTCTTTGTATTGTGAAAAGTTTAGATAGATTGTGCATTAGCATAGAGATATGACAGTATTCCCTCAAGCGAGGTTACTAGAAGAGGGTTATATCTTGTTAATAAAATTTAAAATAATGCTTTAAAAATTGAAAACAACTTTAATAGTATACAGTTTTGCCTTCTGAAGTGATTCGAGTAATAAGTTTTCCCAAAATTATCATAGGCATTCATAAAACAAGAAATGAAATTTCGACACATATCTTCTTTAGCTCTTCCTGAAAATATGGCTATTTTGAGATATAACACTCTTCTAGCACAAGGACGATATATTTGGTACTATTTTGATGGGAAACACAAAGTGTTAAATTAAAAATAATAAATTATCCGTTCAGGTGTCTGTTATTTGAGTATATTAGCACATGCGAGTATTTTATTAATCTACGATTTTAACGGCACATTTTTCTAACTTAAACTCTTTCTCATGCACAGAGGAGGGTAGGCACGAAGTAATACATGACACTTTAAAATACGTATTAATGTACAGATATATCATTATCACAATTATATCAGCATACCGAACAAAGTTGCGTTTGTTCATTTCTTTGCTACGATTTCTTTGATCGATTGCAAAGTGAATAAACCTAGGAAATGATATTATCGAGAATTTGGTCAACTAAAACGTTAATGAGCGTAAGAACTATATAGATAAGGACTGGAAAATAGAGCGTAAAAAAGATGCAGATAGAGAAGAAGAAGGTGAAATTCGTTGGGCCCATGACATTGAAAAATTGTGGTTCCCGATCGTTAAAACATTTTAGAAAATTCTTAATAAAGGCAAAAATTTATACCTCCCAATGATTTAACTCTAACAACCAAAATTAATTTAAGACGAAAATTTCGATCATAATCAATATTACTAAACAAACTGAAATTAATTTGTGTATAAAACTGTGTAATTTACAAAACTTATTAAACTTTTATGCAACTAAGAACAAGCGAAGAGATTTTCGGTTATTAAAATTGGTAGGACAATATATTACTATATTTAAAAGGACGCCATAAAAAATTGACATATACTGCCTGATTAATTTCCTTTTTATTTTCAGTTCAAGCATCAGTAAAAAAATCACTTATTAAAGTAAGAATAAAAGGTGTAAATTTATTAATATTATTAAATTTATTAATAAATAATTTAATAAATTAAGGTATAACTAATATTAATAAATTAAAAAATTACTAATATTAATTATACCTTAAAAGGTATAAATTTTTCTTAAAGGATGTTTTAGTAGACAAAAAGGGGATATGCACTGTGTTTACAGAATAGTAAATAAGATAGCGATTCTTTTTATAAAAAAAATCACGCGTGCATTAGCCTCGTGAGATTATGGAAGGGTACTTTTCCCCAGAAGCTGTTCAAAGCGTTTATATTTATAAAGCAATCTTAAGATTACTCATCTGTAGCATTTTATAGTCAGGTTAGACTGGTTGCTTTCGACTAATTTTTTCGCAAGTGAAGTACAGAACAAGAGATTGAAAAATTTGCTTTCTGCGATCTAATTTGATGTAGAAATAAAAAATTACAAAATGAGTAACAACAATAGTAATTTAAGATTTAAAAAAGATTTTTTTTTCTTTCTCGAAACGAAGAATCAACCCCATAGTTTTCGAACAAGGGAGGTAAAGGGGTTTAAAATTAACATGAATTATTTCGACCTCGTGCTCTTCCTACAATATTGCTTGAGACTGCAGTGATATTTTTTAAGAAAATGTAAAAGGTTCTTTAAAATGAAATCTTTTCAAAAATCTTAGACAGTAATTGAAGCCATTGATGACATTCATCAATAATACCGCCTAATATAAACCCCAGACTGTTTGAAGAGAAATCAAAATCCAGTGAGCCCATATACCCAAAGAACCAGACTCAGAGCTCTAATTTAAACAGCTTTTACTGTGCTTTTCAGGGTTATGTTTAGCATATAACTCTGATAATTTCAGAGTCCCATTTGGGGCATACTTACACCAAACACCAAGAAAGAAAACTATCGGTTAAAAATCCACAGCAAAACTACTAAAACCTACAAAAAGAGAGATCCAGACTATTAAGAAAACCAGAATGTGAACAGATCACTGAAAAAGAAAATATGTATTGGTGTTGGATAGAATTCTAAAGGAACAAAAGGGTATGCAAAGTTACAGAACAGTGATAAACACAGAAAGCTAACACGAGAACTATAATTGAAGAGTTACACGTAGCTATAGAAAGCTCGATAAAATACACAAGCTAAAAATACAAATATATAAGAATTAGAGGAATGAAATGCTTTAGAAATAAGCAAATTGAAAGGAGTACAGCTTTACAAAACTAAACATACTATTCACTAAAAAAAGTTCAGAAAGTCATAAATTCCTTCTGTTTCATTTGGTAAACTTAAAAAATTTAGAGAAAGATTTGAAAACAAAGCCCCATATTGGCTTAGTTCCCACTTAAGTTACAGTATCACAAAAGATACGCTTCAATATTTGGATGTGAAAAAAGACCATGACATAATGTCACATGCAATAAAAGACATTCAGATTGGTTCATGTGAAACCATCTTTAAAACCTCTCTTTTTTTCTCATCCCTTTAAGACATTTCTTTCCCTTTTCTTATTTAGTTTTCCATCATAACTACACGATAGAATCGATCCACTCAAGATAATTTTCGAAATCGAAGTGCCGTCTTCGATCGCGTGTCAGCATTATTCCACACAATTCTCAAGACAAGTCATAAATTCTCAAGTGCCTGTTGTCTTACTCGTATTTGAAAGAAAATTATAGTATCCTTTTCCCATAACGAGGAGAATGGAAAAAATATTAACTAAAAGCTAATGGTCTTCAGGAATGTACTAGATTGAACACACATGACTCAACTTCCTTTTTGAGTCATTTAAATACTGTCCAACATGAAAATAAAAAAGCACACCGCATATAGTAATGAACGAAGCAAAGGTTTGTTGATGTGAGAAAACGCTTTCTTTTATGTGTTAACTGCTCAAATTAATTTATCAGTTGACTCTATCTAGTTTTGAATTTAAAGAAAGAATTCATGCTGAAGAATTTGTGATCTTCTATTCTTTTATAAAAGTTATTTTGACGTGAAAAGACTTCAACTTTTTTTGGAGTGGAAATTCGATGACTGTTAATTACGATCTCTCCCACGATGGAATTTTTATTAAAACAAAGAAAAATATTACAAAAGTTGGGAAATTTCTGAAAACACCCTAAATCGACGTTATGACCGAGACACCAGTTTCATAATCTCAGTTAATTAGCTAATAAATCTTAAAAATGATTTCTGTATGCGGCCACTAACAGTCAACTAGATGTCTGTTACTGTTATATAATGGTGATATCATTAAAATCCTTGTAACGACTATCTGTCAAGAACAGGGATCGAACCCGGATCTCCTAACCTTGAAACCAGTGTTCTAATGACTGAACTATTCCTGCGATATGAGAAAATCATTTTTTTTAAATTTCCCTCCACACAAATTTTTCTTACTTTTAAAGGGTTAAAAACTTTATGCATTCAATTGAGCATATTTCTTCAATTTAATTATTTTTTTAAAATTAATTTTATTCCATCCTTTACTTATTTATTAGTTGACCTGTATTTTTAAAATTATTTTCGACAGTGCTGAACTTTACCCCTTCCCCATTAATTTTCATTATATGTATTGATCTAATACTCCATAATCATTCAGCCCTATGGCTGGGCGCAATTAAGGGACGTCAGCCAGAACAGGGGCTCGAACTAGAGTCTCCTAAACTCAAGGCAGGTTCTCTAATAAATGAAATATGCAGTAAATGTGAGAAATTTCCATTTTTAATTTAAAATTACACTAAAAAATTTACTTCAGGGCATTAGAATATAAATTAAACAAAAATATACACCTCTTATAATTAAAATAAGTTTTAGTATGCCCTACAAAACAAATTTCGATCTCGATTTACTTACATGAAATTTACTTACATGAAATTTTGGTTACATGAAATTTAAGTTTTCATTATAAGGTTCATTACAGCAAAACTTCAAGTCTGCAATCTGTATATAATACACATAGTTTTTTTTTTTTTTTTAAAGTAGTTAATGTATGTCTGAACAAAGTTAATTAGAAAAATACCTATCACTTCCATTTCTCAAAACACCAGCTAACTCAGTAATAATTACAATATTATAGTAAGGACACGCCCCCAAAAGAAGAGAAAAGGTATTGTATTACATTTACCGTATGAAGTTAGTGATAACTTTTAAGAAACACGATTTCAGTTTAAATAATGAAAATTATCAAGAGTGGAAACAGCATGTAAACACATGTGCCGATAAGGGATTCAATATTGTTTATTGTTCATTAAAAAAAAATCTGACTGGTATTTTGTACGAATCCTTATAAAGCTCCATTAAAAACTAAAACAGGTAAAAATTCGATATCGGTTTTCATACCTAAAACGGAATTCTGTTGTAACTGTGTGTTAACAGGTTGTAGTTTGAACCTGTTTTAGTTCGAACTGTAAGTGGAATATTTGTTACAAACTGTCAAAAGAATTCAAAGCTATTTTTCGAAAAAATAAAACGAAAACAAAGTATCATAACGTAAAGAGATAAATAGTCATAAGTTAAAAGAAAGAAATTTTAAATTTACAAAAGTCTTAGATAAATATTTAAGAGCAATCATAATTTTTTATCTCTTCACATATCAGCAATATTCTATTTAATTTACCTCAGAAAACATAACCTAATGTATATCATTGTTATATTCTTTAGGGTAAGAAAAGTTAACCATTTACTTTCTCCTCACTTGGCTGAAGCAGTTAAAGATGATAATAAGTGTTTGATGGTGCACATCCAACCGAGTGTTTAGCCTGACTACAAATAATATTCTTAGAAAATCTATTCTCTAAATATAAAAATATTAAAACTTTCTTTTTCTCATTTAGAGGAATTTTCTTATTTAGATTTCTTATTCTCCTATAAGGGGTTTAAATGAAAACAGAAAAAGGAAAATTTATTTTATTTTATGGTGTTCTCAGAGCAATTTGCAACATTTGAATTACATAGTTTCAGAATTGTCATAGAAAACTTAAAAAAATACCGAAGATGAGTTTAAAAAAAAATAAAAAAAAAATTTTAAAAAAAAATAAAATAAAATAAAAAATATATATATATCCGTATACATTGTAAATGGCTATTTTTAATAAGTGGCTGGCCTTATGTGCTCTTTTGAATATCTAATGTTACAATTTAGGGCAATAGAAAGTAAGCATGACGAGAAAAAATCTGCAACTCTCATTTTATCATAGGGAAAAATTTCACAAATTTCTCTTTGCTGTAAAAACAACCTTGAAGGGTACCATAAAAAATTCCAATTATTTCTAGAGAAATTCTTAGGTTATTAATGCAAATTTATTTTCATGTATTACATGGCAATTCAGAGACGTATATTCTCAAATAATGTATCGAGTACAGAAATTATATTTTTCCAATTGAGATTCATATGAACTGTTAAAAAATTAAATAAATGAGGGATATTTATTTTAATATACCGGGGTTTACATACAAATTTCACACACATGTGTAAATATAAACTTACCGGGGTACTTATGATAAACAAAATCTTTATTTTTTAATCCTTTTGATTTGTATATAGAAAAAGTGCAGGTATACAGACTAAGAACAGTTTTTTCCGCTTTAAAAGTAGGGAAAAAATAATAAATCAAAAGGCATCATTCTGAATTCAATTTTATAAATCTGATATTTTTGAATGTAACATTATTACCACTAGATATAAAGAGAAAGCATTTTTCAAAATAGGTTGCAGACAATAAGTCCTTTTAAAAAACTACTCCGGTTATGAAGAAAGATAGAAAATGACTCTACGCTGCGAATCATAGATGTATTTCAACAACGGAAAAAAAAAATGTACTATTTAATACCGGTTATCTTAAAAGGAGAAAATATTCTCAAAGTCCTTTCTTTCAATCCAAAACTTTAAATTAAAGATTTCATTTATAATGAGAACCTCAAAATATATTTATATGTCCGATATAGATCAGAACAGTGTGATATTCACTAATAAACAATTCATGATAGAATTCGTATGCAGCAAAATCGACACATTCGTTTTTATAATCTTGATTTTTAATCTCTATTTTAATATAACTTTGGTATCAGAAATGTCATAGTTCTAGAATTTAATATGAATGAATGTTTAAGGCTTCAAGATAAAGAAAATTCTAAAATTTTTGTGCACAACACAAAATATTGTGTTGTTACAGAGAACATAAAATCATTCAACACATAATTACAAAAACAAGTAAACGTAAAGAATAAGCAAATACATTTTTCGGTATAGCGATACACTGGATTTATTTTAACGTGACTTTTTTTTTTTAAATTAGATCTGAAACTCTCCGTGTTAAGCGCATTTAAATAAGAAAGCGGCATAAATTAAAAAAGAAGTTTGCTTCCCGACTTCATCTAAGATGCAAATTTTAAGCATTACTGATACTGTATATTTTTTAAGCAGGAATGAAGTGTATAACGAAACAACTGGAACCTTAAGAAATAATAACATTGGTGCACGCTAAATTTTAAAATTTCTAAGAGAAAATTTAGAATTTCTATTTAATATCCAAAAAAGGTGAGTTCTTACAGAAATTAGTGTCTATTGCAATAAACCATATTACACACTCAGAAAGCAAAAAATTGGAATTTTTGTTGCAATAGAAATTTGCATTCATTGATTTTAATTCAAATAAAACTCTGTATTTACAATTTAATTTTAAAGGTCACCAAATGTTATCCAAATTTTTAGATTTAATGAACTCACAGTATAATACGAAAAAATTACAATAGGCAAGCTGAAAGCTGCAAATCCATCATACTTCTTCAAATTTTGACAAATGAAATGAGCTGTAGTAAGTAATTAAAATACCATTATTTTCTCTGGACAAATCAAATTCAATAAAATGGAAGATAACTGAAAACCCTGACGTCATGATTGTGGATTACATTAACTTTCTTTTCCTGGTTAAGATATAATCCATCATTTATTTTCCTTCGATTCTTTAAAAGAACAATCGAGATGTAATGAAATTTGAATTGATCAAGATTGAATTCAGGAAAACGCATTTATTTTGGAAGCCTTATAAAAATAAACAAAAGCGAAAACAGATTTGCATTATATCAATAACGAATATAAAAAAATAAGTTTTCTAAAGGAATTCTGTGGATTCCCAAACTATGCTCCAAAGAAAAAAAAACTCAAACTTTATAATACTTTTAGAAAGTAAAACACTTTTTCATATTTCGCAGTCAATCGCTAATCTCAGTGCAGATTGGAATGAGAAAATGTGCACATTCTTATAGATTATACTTTCGTGACTCTTACAGATACAATTACAGATTAATGTCTTACAGATAAAAATAAATAAATTGATAACCTATACCTTAAAGGAATAAATGCTATATAAAGTTGAAATCGAAATTACTACCAAGCAAATTTAAATATTTATAGAAAAACATTTTTGCAATTATAAATATTTGCAGGAACTGAAGTATAAGTAACTTAAAATTCATTCAATTCAAGCAGAAAATCGATTTTCAGTACCAGGGAATGAATTTAAGTTTTCTGTTTTAGCACGTAGTGCGCTGCATTTTTTTTAACTGTTTGTCACATACGATTATTTTGAGAAATTTAATTAAAGCAAATCACAAAAACAATCATTACATGCGCTAAATTAATTGATCTGTCAGTTGAACTAAAAAATTGAATTTTTTAAATTTGGAAGCTAATAAATTTTACGATTTTTAACTTCGAGAAGATTTTAAAATTATAGATTGTTGTTATCATATTTTCTGTATTAATAACTGAGCTATTGAACTCTTGAAGTTTAAATTCTATGTTCTGATATTTGAAATTCTTTTCTTATGATTCATTAAATTATTGACTTTACAAATTGTTTGTCACATCCACAATAATATTTTCTTTCTCAAAAATTCAAACAGTAACTTTTCTGCACTATTGAATATCCAGCAGTTTTTCAATAGTATAACACAACGGTTTCGAGAAAAAGGGTAGATAACCGGGTACTAGTTATCAAATTTCTAAAGTCCTCGCAGAAACATTTCTGTGATATTTACATTGAGTAGAAACATGCAAACTTACAAACTAGAAACTCAGCAGTTTACTTTTTGCTGTTTGCATGTTTTGTATTAAGAAGATACCTGCATGTTTTGTAACATATAATTATTCAGGATATAAATGTAAATATATTCAGGATATTCACGAAACTTTTCCCTGTATAATTATGAGAATAGAAATAAATCCACGAGAAGGAAAATCATTGCTGACAAGTAAATACCTTAGAATTAATGGAATATCTAGCTCCATTTTTTAAAACATTTTATATATATTTTATTTTACAAATTAACTTTTTGCTGAAGATATCATAATGGCTTAGTTAAAACTATGCTTTCAAAACTAAAATAAGGAAATTTAAAGGTTTATTCTGCAAAAAGCCTTCGAAAATATCCACGAAAAATTATAGCAGATTAAAAGTTACAATTACAAATTTATAACTGAAAATATATTTTGA
Organism: Dolomedes plantarius; assembly: GCA_907164885.2. NCBI lineage: Eukaryota > Metazoa > Arthropoda > Arachnida > Araneae > Dolomedidae > Dolomedes > Dolomedes plantarius. Next base: position 85,499,992 of record OU015496.1, on the reverse strand, counting down.
TCTAATTTCTTCCTCAATCATAATTTTTATTGGTTTTAACACTGTTTCACTTCTTAATGTTAAATGATCATATTTAAATGACTCACCAAAAATTTTCGGTATTTCAGGATCTTCAAAAATATCTGAAAGAGATGTACAAAATATTCGATGCACCAGAATAGTTCCTCAGGTGAAACAACGTTACCATCAATTTTTTTTCATAATTTTTTTTCTCATTTTCGTCTTGACACAATAATTAATTTTGACTGGTTTCTTACTTCAAACGGTGAAAGTATGATTTTCTTTTATAATTTGTCACCAATAGATAGTTTTCTTGAGTCTTAATACATTTTTTACTCAGTAATCTCAAAATGCAGTTTGTTGTAAGTTTAAAAGTATACAGTTATTGTATGATACACAATCTGATCATTAAGAAAGCATTCAGTACAAGTCAAGGGTATTTCACTTCTGACTATCTATTTCTATAAATTCTATAAAATTTTCTAAATCTTTTTTCCTGTTAAACCTAACCCCCATCCCCTCTTATAAATATATATTTTATTTTAAATGCAGCATAAACCATTCATATAAATACGAAGTAATAAAATATAAATGCTTATACTAAAAACTTCTGTAACACAGTAAGTCTTTAAGTCTTAAACAGCAACGATTTCATATTTTTCAGGCAAAACTCCAAGCCTTTTTTCTGTTTTAAGATTTCCGTCAAAGAATTTTGCCTAATACACAGACAATACAATCTAGCAGAATGAAATTTAAAACATCAGAATCTAAACTTAAATAATCTTGTTATCGAAAGAAAAAAAATCAGTAACAGTAGAGAATTTCCATATAATTAAAATATAAACTTTCCCAATTCTATATAATCATCTCTTTTTAAAATCTTCCTTTAAACATGAATAATGCAATTTTTTCTTACTGGAGTTGATTAATGTGCACATCACGTAACTCTGGTGTATCTGATACAACACAATAAACTGAAAATTTAAAAGTTTCATCAAATTGCTTCACGGTGTTGAAACATTTCCTTATGTTAAAGGAACAATAAAAAATTTGCTGAAGTTCAGACTTTGGTGAAGCATAAAGAAATTTTTCCCTAAATCCAATTCTACACTTGTATGATCCGTATATCTCTGGTCTATATGTAATCTATATTGAACTTTTTCATGCCTGTTCAGCTCAGATCATATGACTTAAGTAGACTGTAGAATTTCGAACAGATAGATGGTTTTACTTAAGTTATCAGAAATTTTTACATTAAGACAGAAATGTTTGACTTCATTGTTACTACTGGACGATTTCAAATTTCTATAATTCTTCACGCATTTTGTAATGGATTCTGAAGAAAATATCTAGAAACACTATCTTCTTTGAGAATCAAAACAGGAAAAAATTTTACACTCTTAGTTCAGATCTTGCATTTCAAATATTTGAAAAGCTGTTTCGTTTCCAATAAAACGACGAAGATTTTTCCATAGGAATGGGTGTACACTGTATGCTTCCATAAAAAGAAAAAAAAATCATTTGCATCTCTTACATTTTTCATGTTTCACCTGTGTGTCGTCTCATCTCTCTGAACACTGGGCAAGTCAGACATGCACATCTACCGAGCGGCCATAATTTCCCAAAAACGAGGAATGAGAATAATTCACCACAAAAATCCAGCATTCGTCACATAGTCAAATTGGAACCCGAAAAAAGGTTCTATAATTCGAAGCGTTCTATACTCGAGTCCGGAGAGCGTGAGTGGCGTGATGGTGCGGCATTTGCAATCGGGCGGGAAAAAAGGGGGTAGCGCCGGCAGAGTGCTCCGTCGCAGACTGCCGGGCCGAGCACTGCGCAGGCTCAGAGAGAGCGGCCGCCAGGGGACACGAAGAGAGAGGAAAAGAGGGTGGATGTGTGTTCGAAGTCAGAGGCGAAAGAGATGCTGGTAGAGGCTGGTATGATGTCATATCATCTTTCCATGCTGCACAGCAATGCTGGTTCTTCCGCCGATAGCATCTGCATAGATCTCACTATTACTCACATATAAGGCAACGGAGCGAACCTTCGGGAAGGATCTACTACGACAAGAGAACTCGGTACGTTTATTGATAACAGTAAATGTAACAATAATATTGTGCCAAAAAATTACAGAAAGAATGAGGCAAATAGATACAAAAATGCATCCTATCAGAAATTCTTGTTCTATATATAAAAGTTAAAATGAACAGTTATTAGAATATATTTTTCTATGGATAAATCATAGCTTTGGGAGAACTTGGAGCAGAAAAAAAAAACTGTTGCAAAGAGAGAAACTTATCTTTATATAATACAACTAAATATTATACCTATTATTTTAGTAAGATTATTAGTAAATGAACTTTCTGTGTGCATCAGCACTATTATTTGAAAGACGAGTACGCGAATAGCGTGCTCTAAACGGTAATTAAAGCAAATACTCCAAATAAATAGTTCTAAAGAGCAGTCGATCCATAGGGAAAAAAGTTGATAGTATTAGGCATAAGATTTCTGAGAAAGGTATACCTTCCAATGGTAGAAAGGATAGTCCATTAACGTAAAATAATGCTTCATATAATATTATCATTAGCACATAAATTCGAGAGGACAATCGAAAGTTTGCTTCAAAACTGTGTCTATTCCAAAATGAGAATTTTTTTCTTTTTTTGTTCACACATTATCCTCTTCGAGAATTTAGCTTATTCAAACTACTTCTAGGAAGTTTTAGGACGTTCCGATCAATATTTACTGCCCTTAAAAAAATTAAATTCGGTTTAATATAAGAATACTTAATTTATATTTGAGTAACGATTATTTAAAAACATTTAAATACTTCACGTTTAGAAATGCAGGGAAATGAATTAATGAGCAGAAACATGCTGAAAGCAAATTTGTTTGGGAGAAAAAAAATAAACATATTTTATAAATACTTAAGTTCTTGAGCACAGATTATCATGTAGGTAATGATGCCAAAGCTTTTGAATCCTTGGTTGAACATGGCACAATACGATTAGCAAAGTTTAATCCCAAATCTACGTTTAATAAGCTTTTACCGCAGATACATTTTAATAGCTGGTGAAACTTGTGATGTAATTTTCGATAGTATATAAATGGTTCTCAACGAGCTTAAAATTATTACTAATGAAAGTTCATACGTCTAGCTCAAATCCGCTGGAATTTGGACAGTTTAAACCTTTAAAGCAATTTAGCAGAAGTGTCAATCTGGGCCTATAGCATTTATTATATCAAGAAGAAAAGGTCATTTTGCTGGTAAATAATTTTGAAAATCAGTTTTGAATTTTGACCTGCGACTGCAAAAGTTTTCCGAAAAAAATAAATAATAATAATAATAATAAATAAAATTAAAAATAATAATAAATAAGGCGAAAGAGGCATAAGGAATAGAAGAAAAAAATCTGATAAAGAAAATATTGTATGCAGAAATATAACAAACACAGTAACACAAATTCCCGATTAACTTATTTGCATCAATTATTAATCAATACTTTTCCTTATGTAAAGAAACTGAAGCCTCTAAAACTGGTGAAGTGATAAATGAATTTCTTAATGTATTCTAAAAATATTCCAAGTATGACAACTATGAAATCAACTTTGTGCTTTTTCAGCAATTTGAAAAACAAAAACATTTTGATTCTTGATAAGAAAATTTTAAATATTTAAAAGAACTTGTTCATAATTTTTGTTCAAAACTGGATAACAGTGGAAAATAACAGTCTTATTATCATTTTGTTCCTTCGAAATGTTTTAATAACTGTACAGACAGAAAAAAAGATATAAATTTAATAATAATATAGAATGAAATAATTAAACCTGTTTAAACTATTTGGATCGCATAATGGTATCCCCCCCCCCACACACACACACAATTAAAAAAAGATGCTTTTTTCAAAATACATTTGACTATGAATAAACTTGATCGAACACATCTCATTACGTATATAATTATAAAGGTAACCATACGGTAAAGTCCAGTATAGAGAGAGGTCTGATGATACTGGGTTACACAACATGAAATCAGTTATATACGTATAACAGAAAAATAAAATATTCCTAGAACTACTTTAAATGTAAATTTCGGCGTATCATTTCATGATTCTATTGGTAGGTGGCGCTATCCATGCTACTAGATGAAAATCCACCTAAGTTAACGATTGAACATAAAAAAAAAAAAATGCTATATATTACAAATCACATTACAGGGACTTTTTTTGAGATTGTATGTAATAAATAGGGAAGCAGTTTTTTCTTATATAACTAGACTTACCTGCCCTACATTCTTAAACTATAATAATAAACGTTAAAATGTAAAAACTGAATTTCAAAAGTAGTAATCCATTTTTTTGATTAATCAAATTCCAGCCAAAGCAAACGTTATAAACTTCTGATATTTTGTATTGAGCAAAATATTTTTTTAGAAATTGGGGGGGGGGGGACCCAGTTTTGGGTGGATTTTTACTAATGAAATTGCTGATAAACAAACAAAAAATGGTCCAATACGGACTTAAAGTCCATATTCTTCACAAACAGAAATTACAAATGATTTCTTATTGATAAAACGAAATTTATGATAGCCGAATCTTCATTAAATTTTGATACAGGTGATATGCTTCAAATATTTTTTAAATTTTGAGTGCCATCGGAAAAACTAACAGTTTTAAAACCACAACTTTTTGAAAACGCAGCCTCCGGATTTGAAATAGCTTTGACTTAAAGGGATAAGTAGTACATATAATTCAATAACAAAACACAAAATTCAATAACAATTTTAAATGGAATGCATAAATAATACTTAAACAATATATTTTGTAATCTTGCAACTTAGGTCACTTTTTAATCATTTCCATCCATTATGTTTTTTTTTCATGAACAATACTAACTCTTAAATTTCAGTTTTTTTTTAAATTTATAAAAAGCACTTCTTTTTTAAAAAATATATTTTTGTGCAGAAAAGTTAAAACTGCAGTAGAATGATTTAATACTTTTGTACTGATAATTCTCAAATTATTACTTATCTATCAAATAAAAAAAATGCTTACATTTCCAAACTTTGCTTTTACAATGTTTTAAAATGGTCACCTATACGGTACCCTTAAATAAATAGCCAGAAGTCACGGTTGCAAGTGTAATGGATTAAGTTCCAAAATTTCCATAAGTAACAACAATTTTTTTTAAATAGCAGCTGTAAATCGATTAACGATCTATATTTCTAAGGAATTATGTATTATAAAAAATATCTTTCAAAGTAGGGATCGGATAGAACAAAACTGCCATTTTTGGCAGTCATAACCCTAAATTTTTTAAAAAGTTATTTTCCATTATTTTTTTTCTCGTTTCTGTCGTTATTGAATTAGTTAAAATTATCATTAGCAAAACCTTCTACAAATTTTTTTCGGATTTTATAATTTTTTTCACAATTTTTGTAACAGTAAAATTATGAAAAATATCTTATGAAAGATAACACGCGAACAATTTTTAATTCCGAATTTTTAAATTAGAGTAATATAGGACGACTTTTGGAAACAGTAAAGCAAGGAAATAAAATGTTTGTCAAAGAGTATTTTTATTTAATCCTGCATTTTTACTCTGTTCAAATAAGAAAATAAATAAGAAGAAAGAAAAAATAAAATGCAGCTTAACGTCAATAAAGAACAAATCAACGATCCTTATAAAAGCTAAGGAAAAAAAAAAAAAGGCGTTTGGCTTGAACATAATAAGACCTTGGTATGCAACGGTTAAGGTGGTTAATGTCTTGTTCAGCAGAACATCACCTTCACCCAGTGTATGATTATTAAGTAAGGTTTCGAAGTCGCTTCGCCTTTCATGGTTCGCTCAGTTTAAGCATTTTTTTTTTTTCCGTTTAAAAAGCTTCAGGTGTAGTAACATCTGTAAGGTTAACGATCAAATTTTTGCAGAGAAACACAGCGAAAGAAACCTATTTTTTTTCCTTTCCTGTAGTTTGTGCTAAAGTATTCAACTAAAGAATGGGTTTTTATATTGTGGTTCTTGAACCCCTGGGGGCACAATCAAATAACAGAACGGAAGGAAAGATAATGCGCAGAAACATTATTTAATAGTTGAAAAATGGGTAAATTAGTTTTTAAAAGTATTTAAAAAGATAAATTTACAAAACTAATAAATTTGGTGCTCCATATAAGAACAATTTGAAACTAGACAACCAGCCACCAAGATTTTTTCAGGGAGAATTTTTTTTTTTTTTAGAATCATCAGATAATAACCCTGTTAGATCTTTATATCCATTTTGAACAAATTACCATTAAAAATGGATTATCTTTCTTCGGTGATTAATAGAAAATAAGAAACCGTGTGAAAGTGGGAAATGACTCGAGAATTAAAAAAGCAAATATCGACCTTGGAGATTCATTGATATGGTATAAAAGAAACAACATCGCATTGTCAACTCACCCATCCACGAATTTTTTTTAAAAAATTGAAAACTTGCTGTAAATCTTTAAAGTAAATTATTTTTAATTATTGTGATTTTAGGGTGCAATTGCTGTATTGTGGCTATAAAATAATTACAACATATTGATAATTCCGTACAGGTTTTATAGAAAATAGAAATGCTTTAATCGATAAAATTCTACTTATGCTGTAAGTAGTTAATAAACAAGAAATATTTGTAAGAGGGATTCCTCTATATTATTGCGTATGTTAGAGGAGTTTCCGAAAGTTTTTCGAAACTAGTCATTGAGAGCCCTGACACTCCATAATTATATTTTGTATGATGAAACTTCTGTTCTTGAAAGTTCTTCGTATATTTCGAAGCAACAAATGTTATTAAATGATCCACTGTTTAGTCATTCAAAAGGTAATGGCAGATTCGGCAAAAGCCTAAACTTAAAAACTGTGATGAGAAACCAGTTGCAGTATTTACAAAGTAAAAAGTCGAATGATATAAATGAAACAGCTCCCAACGACACGCTGCAGTTACGGACGTCTCATTTTAAAGAACACGGGAAAACTAAGCCAGAAACGTATTCACATCAATGTGTGTACAAACCCCTCTGTTTTGCGGACACCTTCATATACAGATGCGGACACAATTTTTACAGTTCTCTACATTGGGTCAGAGCCCTTTAACGCAGTGGTCCCCAACCCCCGGGCCGCCAGCTTAGGGCCACAAGCTCAGGGATCTTATTGATTTAGCGTTCTAGTGAGTTAAAATGTTAAATAACTTTGTATTCATTTTTTTGGTGTAACTGTATTTTATTTTGAAGGCATGTGTAAGTACAATTAAATTAAAATTATTAAATCAAAACAATCTAAAATATAAACAATCAACGTCCCCCCCCCCCCCTTAGCGGGCCGCGGTAAAATTATCAAACGCTGACCGGTCCGTGGTAAAATTATCAAACGTTGACCGGTCCGCGGCGATAAAAAGGTTGGGGAGCACTGCTTTAACGGACAACACTTTAACTTGCAGGACTTAAATTGAATGCCTTTCCCCTACTAAAAAATATAAACAATTGCCCCATCGCTTTCAAATATTTAAAAAATAAATAAATAAATAAATAATAAAAAAAAGACGGTGTGACTACAATAGCCCTTTGACAAAACGCTATCCAATTATATTGTTATAGCCACGTATAACAAAACTACCATGACCTACTATATCCACGCATAACATATTGTATGTCGTATAGTAATAACCTCTTATTGCCCCATATTATATAATGGTAGATTATTTCGTGCATTGCTATAACAAAAGACGCTTCTTTAAGTAAAGCAATTGATAAGATAACAGATAAAGACTAGCAGGGTAATAACTAAAATTTATATTTACATTCTCTTTAGGTTTTAAGGGACACCCTGTATTATCATAAAATGATGGAAATGCATACAGTCAAGTTACATCTGCGTTTCACCATTCGATTTAACCAACAACAGTAGTCAACGATCGTATTAACTTAAAGAGAAAACTGTCACACTTGATTTTTTTAAAAAGAAATCAAAAGAGTATTGTGTCCAATGCTGAAAATTCCATTAACTTAAATAAACTGCAATCTTAAGCGAAAAAGCAGCTTGATAAAATAATTCCTCTCGATGGGAAAATAGAAAGCAAAATTAAGTTATCTAACGCAGACGGGACTTGCTGTTGAAACCACTTTATTCGTGGGTGTGATTTGTTTTAGCAAAGAATCAAAAAAATTCCTGATTTCAGAATAATAAGCCTAATAAGTCCTTCGGAATAATGGCCTAAAAGAAAAAACCAGGAAACGTTTTACAATTTAGAGTTGGGTCTCTAAAATTTCAAAGTCTCAAATGCACTGATTCCATATGATATACATGGAGTCATTTTTAGAAAATAATGTGGAGAATCTGATTACAATAACATTGATAATGGGATTTATGAAATATGGTTTGAAAAATTACATAATCTGACGGAAAAATTACTTTACAAAAGTTATAGATGACACCGAAAGTTTTTATTACGCTCTTTCCAACAAAAAGCCTTTTATGGGAATTAAAACCAACAATGGGGGGAAAACTTCACATGATGAGCATTTAATATTTTTGATTGTTATGAATATGTAAGACATCAGATTAAAGCCTCTTTTTAGTTAACTTCTTGAGAATGTTTAACTCGAAAAACAAGCCATTGATTACCATATCTATATTTCCTTAAATGAATAAAAACGGAAATACAACTCTTATCTTAAGACGCGATAACCAAATTTATTGGCACTGGTCTATGATTAACCTTCTGTGCTCGCTAAAATAATATAACCACATACAAATAAACTATTCATACGGTATCAGAAAATCGTATCAGAAATATTTAATAATCGTATTCCTCTGTCACATCCACATTACGATCATATCACACCATTGTCATACACATCCAATCGTGCGTGCATTGTATGTAACACATGACTAATAGCTAATCTTGTCAAAACTTTGAAAGAAAATCGATCATTGATTTCTTCAGGTCGAATGATCTACATAAGAAAATCGGACAAGCAGTAGGGGAAATAGGGGAAAAACAATTCAGCATTATCATTTCGTAATAAGATTGGACTTAAGTTTGACAGTAAATTATATTTGCATATTGAATCTGATAATGGAATTAATCTTCTTATTCTTAAACAAATAAGCAACGATATATGTTTGATGGTAAACAGTTTTATTTAATCTATCTTAAAATTTTCCCGAGAAAATTTATTTTCATATCAAAGGAAAACACGGATACTCCATTCCTAGAAAAGTTAGGTGAATTCCAATTTTATAAAAGTTTAAAATTTTATCGCATATTCTTATTTTCTTTTCTAAACTTTATCACAAATTACGAATGAAGCCAACCCTTAATTTCACATACACTTTAACAATAGGCTAAAGCATGTTCCAAATTATATTGTGGTCCTAAATACTGAAAATATATTTTCAGAGATAGTTAAGGTCAACTACGCACTTAAGAAACATTGTTCTTGTTTATCACAAATTTTGTTTATCATAATACATGGGTATATAAAACTTCAATTTCATTTCTTAACATCGACAGTATTAGGCCTTATTGAGTCGCAATTATTCATTTATTCAATCATCTAAACACACACACACTGGTGGACAGTATAGAAGCCGAATACAATTTCGTGAGATGGCATCATCGAATTTGAAACAATCCTCTGTTCCAGGTGAGCAGATCTCTTAACAAGTTAAAAAATTTAAATGCAAAAATCTTTAAATTTGTTGAAAATACATGTAGACCAATTTTCTGCTCACAATGCTTATGACGTCATGCACCGTCAACGTGAAGATTGAAAAGCAAACGGGTCTTGGATAAGAGTACTATTCTGTCACTGAAATTACAAGTTGTACAGTAGAGTCCCGATAATCCTAACTTCGGTAATCCAAAAGTCCGCTTAATCCGAAACAAAAAGTTAAAAAGAACAAAGTAACATTAAAACCACAGAGATACTAAGTAATATAAAGTATGTTTCTGAAAATCACAAGAAAATTGAAACATAGGCAATGTACTGAACTAATTATTGCTGAACTACATTGGTTTGAAAAAATCTGTTAAATTTTTTTTGTCGAAGAGAATAACTCTCCCTTGAAGCCAAATTACGCCAACGCATCAGAAAAATGGTGTCCGCTCTGGTCGCGGCGGAGTGTTGCTCAACGAAGCATAGCACTACATCCTATGCAGTTGCGGCGTCTGAGTGGGATACCCTCTGCTCTCTGTCACCGTCTGCTCCACCTTCGCTCTCGTCTGACACGTTGACAGGTTTTTTCAAAACCATTTCAACAATCTAATGAACGTCTAAAATCTTACACTCTACTGAACGAATAACTTACACTCTAATGTACTGTACTAGGCAGCGTTCCGCTCTCGTATCACCCATTTCGTCCGGAGATTTGGTAATGTTTAGACAGACCTTATAAAATAAACTGTGTAATCGCACGTAATATGTAATATTTATGTAATCACGTTTTATTATGCAATTTAAGTATATTTTAAGAATGATTTCGCTTAATCCGAAAAATTCGTTAATCCGAAAAGGGTCTGGTCCCGATCAATTCGGATTATTCGGAACTCTACTGTATTTCGATAGTTTAAATCAGGGATTCCATACGGGGTTCCGGTGGACCCGTTGGGGGTCGATGGAAGTTTAAAAAGGGTCTATAGTATTCCAGGGATCTATTGGGGGTCAATGATAAATTCTTCTGTTTTAAAATTTAATTTAATTTTTAGGAATGTAATTATTAGATAATAATATCCGTTTTAATATGCATAAATGCAGATTTGCATAGGGCGGAGTGATCCACGTATCTAAAGTCGATTGTCATGACGTTTTTATATACAGGTGGTTATCAAAATAATGGAAACACTTAGGAAAAACGTGAAATTCTTTATTAATATGGCATAGGACCATCTATGGCATTTAATACCACCTTGATTCACTAAGGAAGTAAATTTTGAAAGTCATGAATAGTGGTTAAGGGAATATTATACCATTCTTTATGGATAAATCGTCAATGTTCCTGTAGAGATGCTATTGCTGGATATTGATTCCCGACTGTTTCCTAAAAACAGACCACAGCAGTTCGATGATATTGAGGTTTAGGGACTGTGCGGGCCAGATAAGGTGTTTGACTTGGTCTTTGTGTTCCTGAAACCACGACCTGACACGTCTAGCTGTATGGATCGGAGCATTATCATAATGGAGAACGCCATCTCCTGCAGGAAACAATTTTTGCACCATAGGATGGATCTGGTCGGCTAAAAGTTCGACATAGTCCTTCCCAGTCAATCTCCCTTTCGGGGTTACAATAGATCCCTTTTGAAAACCATAAGATGGCCACCGAAACCCTAATAAATTTCCTCTCCGTGTTTGACAGCTGGCATGAGACAAGCATGATAATACGCTTGTGTAGGTGTTTTCAGACATACGCACGTCCTGTTTCAGTGGACAAAGTGAACAATGATTCATCTAATCAAATGTCATATTTCAACGTATCACTTGACCAGGATTTGTGCTCGTGGCACCACTGTAGAGGACGGTTTGTTTTCACATCTGTTACAAGTGGCTTGGGAATTACTACTTTGCCGTAAATGTTTTGTTTTTGAAGTTTTCTCTTACCTGTAATGACTGGTACTGGAACCTGCAGATTTAGATGGAGTTCTACGGTCACTTTGGCTGCAGTTGTCTTTTTTGTGATGTCACAGTCCGCTTCAACACCAGTCGTCTCTTTCACTTAGCTTTCCCTTTGTCCACTATTCTGTTTCACAGAGGATGTCTTTTCGTGAACTCTGTATGCCATCATGACTTCCGATATCATAGCTCGGTAAACACCCAAACCCATGGGGGCTGTTGTAACAGATACTCCAATTAAACGCGCTTCAACAATTTGCCCTTCTGCACGGTCTACAAGGTTTGACATCTTACGCTATCCCCAAAGAGCCTGATGCCCATAGTTTCATTACTGCTACTTTAGAGTAGAATAATGTATACACTATATTCTATAAAAAAAATATTGGTCCCTAAACTTTTTTTTTTAAGGAATACGAAGCACTTCCATAAACACCACTAATATTGATGTGTTTCCATTATTTTGATAACCACCTGAAAAAGTCGAATGCCGCCGTCGACTTTTATTTGTGTACCAACACTAGGCAGAACTGGGAAAATTCACTGGACCTTAAGGCAGGAGATTACCTTAAAACCTTCAAAAACCTCAATTTTTATTATGATTAAATTTTAAAGAATGGAATGTAAGGAATCTTTAAAAAAAATGAAATCAGTAAAACTGTTTAGTAAAATATATATTTATATTCGTTATGTTAGTTATTGTGTCTATACGATAAGCAATTTCGGACCAAACATTAAAAAAAATTGTATCAATGCATCTAGGACAACCACCACATTAATTGAAATCGAACTTTTGTGCAATTACAATCTGTGTTTCTGAAATCTTGTTTATATTTGTGAAATTAAAAATGAAAATAGTACAAAAATAATAAAACATAAACCAAAATGAACCACTTTTTCTAATTTTTTTTTCTAATTCTTAGTCAAATTGTTATCTTTAAGTGTTTTGTGTGCAATTATTAGTATTATAATTAAGTTGTATGCTGTATATTGTAGAGAAAAATGTGAGGGTGTCGATGAAGAAAATCATTCTTTTAAAAGGGGTCGATGTAGGAAAATGATTGGGAATCCCTGATTTAAAGGCACCGTTTGAACGATTCTTATAAGAAGAAGACTAATTATAGGCAGGAATTACGATGGACAGTTTTTTTCGTAAGAATTTTAAATCTTGCATAGCATATCGCATCTATACACTCAAAAGGACAAATTCCAATAAAATAAAAAAAAACTTGTGTGACTGGCTACCGAGCAAAGCTGTCTAAACCCGAAACCAAGGAATCAAACTAGAACTAAAATATCAATAACGGTTAAGATTATAACAATGAGAAACGTAATTTATCCTATGCAAGTTAAATTTCGATCATTTGCAAATACAAGTATGCACATTTTTCTGTATTCTTGCCATAATGTCTATCAAAAACTGTAGCAAGATGTCTGCACATAGGATGACTACAAGTCCGCGAGCGAGTCAGAAAATAAAATCAGCGATAATACTTTTGCAGGAGTGTCATATTCAGAGCAACCGAAACGAAGTTCTGATGTTTAATATCCTTTTTACTGGTGGGAGTACTTTCAGTCTCTCATCGGCCGGTATTTCGAGAACAGTTGAAAAACACAGAAAGAAGTCTGAAGGTATACTATGGGGAGGCAATATGATGAAGTAATTAAATTCAGATGCTCTGAAATGTTATCTGTAACACTACATAGATAGATATGCGATGCGGATGCAAAATATTTGCATTATGATGTGGACTAGTCAGCAAACGCCACTTCAGATGACATTTCCTCTTGTTAACATTCACTTTGCACATCCTTCATTAGAACTCTACTGCTAAACTAAACTAACCAAAATCGACTGAAAATGACATCGCAGAGCGGCAGAAGTTGGAGAAGGAAAAAAAAAAAAAGCGCAAAAAGGCCCCACAAACTGGCATAACGTAACAGTGGGGCTCTGGTTAAAAAAAAAAAAAAATACAAAATTCCCCAATTCCAATATCATTTCCATTAATGCTGAGGATGGAAAGCTTTTGGAGTGATGAGTGCCTAGCGATGAATGACTTTTTCCCGTTCTAATCGTTCTGTCGGTCTAGGATCGTCAAAATATTAGGAACAAATTTGAACTTTCGATGCAATATCCATTCTCCCCCTCCCCAATCCATATACACGATGACTTTTTTTTCCCCCGTGGGTGAAACCAGACCCTTTATCTACCCAAAACTAAGAAATCTGTTACAATGTACCACAAATTCCTAGCACTTTGCCCTTATGAACAACGAGACAACGCTATGGAAACGAGCATTGTCTCTTCCAACACAATAGAAGTCACTACAGGCATGACACAGTGTGTGAGGACTCGTTTCTTGAAAAAGCGATTTAACTGATCTAGCGGCTTGCTCAGAGTACCTTAATCTAGTAGAATCTTAATCCGTAGAATTTCTTAAGTATGAACTAGTGAGACTGGGGGAAAAAAAAGAAGAAGACTCTCTTGGCGCTCAACTCTAGCGTTGTGAAATTCCATAAAATCTTAATTTCTCGACATTTGCAGGATGAATGGCGAGCCATTTATGTCAAGATCTACTGCTATATAAGGGAAACACATACAGGTTTCCAAAAAATAAGCTTTCAATTATTTTATAAAATATGTCTTGCTTCAAAAGTTTTTAGGAAGTTCTAGATTTTGATATATTCAGTACATTTTACTAGTCCCACCATCCTTTATTACAACAGCAATTTGAGAAAAGATTAATGTAAACAGCTGCGACGTCCTTTGAACGTGAATGTATATAACTGTCAGTTTAAAATGTAGCTAATAAGGGAATAGAAATAAAACTAGAGTTTAATTTTTTTTAAAGTTTTAAGCAAGAAGTTAACTTTGGTACCACGCATGCAACTAAAGTACATCGAGCTAAACTCAAACAGGAATTAATAACGCATTGAACTCAAATTTATAATTTTTGTAAAATTTTTTATCAAAACTCGAAATTCAGAACCCAGTATAATGTCTAGATCTCTGGGAGACTACTAGTTTCCGGCTCAATAAATAGAGCTATTTGTGCACAAAATTTACAGTTGAACGGTCTCCTTACACAAATTTCATCGTCCGACAAATCACAATAAATAATGCCGTAATCAAATTTGCCTTGAAATATCCCCAGCCGCGCATTGTTTAACACAAGTGCCTTTTCTGTAACACCACCAACAATGGCAGGAAAGGGGAAAAAACCTAAAAACGAAGAAGCTTACTTCTCAACTAATCTCGACAGGCGAGACATCCATTGTTCTTCGCACCAACACCATGTAAAGCTGTGAATAAACTCCTGCACGACTTCGATTAAATTTCGTGCTTCGCACACGCGTAGAAAAGAAAAGCTGAGAAACTAGACGATGCAAATTCAGTCCGGTAATTTATCTTATACACTCTGAAATCATTGTCTGCTCAGTTAATGTTCCCCAGAAAAGAAGCAGACAAGTCCGATAAAGAAAGAATTTCATTGAGAAAAAAAAATGTTATGACCAAGGTCAATTTACTTAGTGTCAGGAAGAAAAAAAAATCGAGAAAAGTAAATATAAGATTTTATGGAATTTCACAACGTCTACCATTCAACTATTTCTTATACTAAACAGTTCGTATAGTATTCAGTATACATTTCTGACGGAACCAAAACCTATCAGGAGACAAATACAACTCAATATTGATAGTAACCCATTATAACTGCTCGAAGCGTTTTTACGTCAAAAAAATATTAAGTCTCTATCACGATTCTATTTTTAAAATACTGATACATACTCAGCTGCAACAGTTCGCTGTCTTTTTCAAACTATCTTTTTCTTCCTTTCATTTAAATTTTTTTTGGGGGGGGAGGGGGGAGCAAAATAATTTATTGTCTCATATACTAAATTTGGAAAATTGGACATTTGTAAAATGAATCGGTCTCGCTAAAGGACTGAACAATCCCGAGAATTTTTATTTTGGTGGAATATGTTATTTGGTACATTTAATGTCTTACTTTGTTATATGTCTATTTTTAAATGTCTTACTTTGTTATAACGTTAAACAATGTTACCAATGAGAACTTAACGTTACATGCAAATGAAAAGCTACTAAGCTTACATTTCATTGCAGAGAAGGGAGAAGTTCCTTAAAATTTATAGCTTAAGGACTGGCACAATTCCTAGTACTGTCCGGTTTAAAATTATGGCTCTATCCCGAATCAAATCAACGGACCTTTAAAAGCTATTGACTTATTTATACTCAAATACCGTTTAAAAAGTGTAGCTTTGTAATTTAATTATTGTTCCTGAAAAAGAACGCCAAAAATAACTGAAAAAGCATCTATCTTTATATATATAAGATTAAATTTGTAAAATAAAACGGGAAATTTATGTAATCATTAAATAAATACAATTTATTTCACTTACTTTAAATAGAGGGAGAATTACGACACACTTACCTAGAGGAAGAAAAAAAAGTATAATTAGAATACATACATTACTGAAAATTGCAACTTCTTTCACAAACATTAGAAAATAAAACTGACTGCAAATCCTTAAAGAACTGACAAAATCACACGATAAACTACAGGTATACGTAAAACATGTCCATTTCAGTCTAAAAAAAATTCTTCCGTTATGTTGCAGAAGAATTTTTTCGAAAACAGTTTTGAAAAATAGTCAAATATGACTATTTTTCAAATAATACAAATGACACGTGTATTGCCAATTTGATGACAAATTGAACATTTGATCATTATTTCTTCGTCATGCTTACTGGCAATGAAAGACTGTCTGCCTAGTCTCTTAGATACCATTGGAGATGGGGAATAGCAGTCTTTGATATAATTATAAATGATACTGTACAATAATCTTGGAAGATTTATTTGTTAGTGTGAGTCAGTCTGTTTATCATTTAACCGTATCACGTATCATATTATAAAAGACTAAACTTATGATTACAATATGCATAGTTAATCAATCTGTAACCTCTTCCCACTCATTTTGTTTTTCCAGCATAACACATGGACATATGATCCAAGTCGTCTTTTTTTGCAATGAGGCAGCGGGCGACCACATTTTTTGAATCAGCTTTGCATATTTCCTTTAAAGGATTGGGGAAAGATCAACTCCAAGTGGATCATGACCGTGTCGTATCAGTGCAGTGAATTTTCAGTTATCATATACGATCCATCAGAGCACAGTGCCCTCTTGCCTGATCACAAGACATATCATCATACGAATTACTTAAATGATACTAGTGTGGATGCACCGATAGAGTCAGCGAATCCAAAAGCAATCTATATTTTAGCAACATTTAGACAACAGTTACTGAATGTTAATCTAGGGCAGAGAATAAAACCTCGCAATTTGGTTATAAACAGTTTATGCCACACGATAAAAGCAAAATCCCCAAACTTGTCAGGCTGATAGACAAATTTACTAGTCATAAAACCGGGGTTTTTGTCATCATTCGTTGATTTTCAATATACAGTGAAACTCCTCTAGCCGGCCACCCTTGTAAATGGAAATATTTTGTTCAGAACCGATTAAAAACCCTATAGAGCCAATGTTATGAAAGAAACCTCTTTTCGACAGCCACTGCTCAAAACAGCCACTCTTTTATCGGAACTATTACTGACTGCCATTAAGAAGTTTCGCTGTATTGAGATCTTACAGACAAACAAGCACAAATGGAAAAACAAGGGCATTCCCTATTGTAAGATAGAATTTGTGAGTTTTAAAGTCTCCCTCCCTTCCCAGGATATGACTAGTTAGATTAGTAAACATCGAAATTTGAAATGGAGCAGTCTATTTCTTTTATTTATTTATTTATTTATTTTTTATTTATTATTATTTATTTATTTTTTTTTTTTGGGGGGGGGGGGCAAAACGTGCTGTTTTTAAAGCTTCAACGGATACTAATGAACAGTATAGGAATCTGTCCTTTCCTTAAAGATTTTGTTTTTTCGTGTTTAATTCATTACGAAGTTTTAATGTTGATGTCTAGATATATGAAGCATTAATATTTTTTGTACCAAAATAATATTTTTGAAATCATGCCTGATGGGAAAAGTGTTACTCAAAAGAGTACATATTATTTTCATTCTAAACAAGAATGAGTACTAAAAAAAATATTGAATAAAAATTTATATTTCATGCACCCAGTTCAAACGAGGGTTCACAAAATTCTAAAAACTAATAAAAAAAATTTTTTTTTTTAGTAATGACATTCCTCGGAAACGTAAGAAATGTAATTTCTATAAGAATATTTTAAATAAATAAACCAGTGAATAAAACTAGGCGAAAACTCTAGGGTAAACATTTACTTGATTTCAAGAAAAAATTCAATTTTACTAAAGTGGTTTGACTTTAGAATATTCCCACAGCACTTAGGGTGTCATTTCTTAAAGGAGTCGGTTTGATAGGATTGCTTTGAATCACATTTGCTTCAGAGCGCCGCATAAAAAACGGCATTTGTAACACGAATTCAATAACACGAGAAAACTTCTTTAAAGGAGGAAATGAAAACAATGCCCCTTTGAAAGCAGCAAAGGACTGAAACTATACATTTGAATAAATAGGATTACCCCAAAATAGCATCGGATAAAAAAATTGTGGAATGAAACTTTTGAAATCATGAAAATATATAACATGACGTCACAGTATCGTAGTATAAAGTGAACAAACTTATAGTGTTAATAATTTCATTTTTTTCTCCAGTAGATTAGGAAAATTTTGAAATATAAATCAACGGACGGATGTTTACGAATATTTTAAATTATTTATATTTAGAAGCAAATAAGCTTAAGATAAAGGACATCTAAGCTAGGACTTCTATGTCAGGGAATAATTTTTTGAGAACCACAGAAAAAAATTCAAGAACAGGGTATTTGATTTAGAAATTCGAACTACTCGAAAACAGACTCACCTTAACCAGCCCACCAGAAAAACTCATCTGCTGAAACATTAGTAACGGAAAATAAAAGAACTTAGAAAATAATCTCATTCTCCCTTCCTGGATACACAAGAGAGCATGAAATTTTAGTTTAATGTAATACATTACATTAAGTCAAAACTAATTCTCAGCATCAGTTTAAATAAAATTTCTATGAGCAAACAGTTGCTGCATCATACGTGTAATCAAAATTAACGGATTCATTCAAATTTTTTTTCAGAGCTATGAGGGAAGGGAGGTTATATATATATATATATATATATATATATATATATATATATATATATATATATATATATATATATATATATATATATATATATATATAATATATATATATTAAAAAATTAAAATCTCTCTCAGAGCCTATTCGAGAAAAGCATTTTAATGGTTTCAGCTACCTTGACCCGTGTATTCCCGTTATGTTACCAATGTCCAATAATCATTCAGTTACATTTATCTAATTAAACGTTACTGCAGTGCGATATTAAGCAGAAAAACATGTTTCTGTGAAATAAAGCACTTACTTATTTTTGTTACTTTATTACATTTTCTTTCGTCAAGTTTATAGCTTTTTGGGTGAGAGAACAGTGGGGAGGGGGGGGTAAAATTATGTCATTAAATAGTAGAAGGCTATCAAGCTGCTAGAACTATTAAAATTAATGTCAAAAGTTCTCAAAATATTATATCAGATGGACGACAGCTATTGATCTTATGACCTTCCGAACACCGTCACCAGCCACACAAAAAAATTTAATGATGATAATTTTGGAAAAAAACTCGCAACCAGGAAAGCCTGACTACGTCTTTTTCACATAAAGATGCAAAATATATTACAATAGAAAAACGAAATAACTCAACAAATTTAATATTCTATTCATAGTTCACTATATTTTGGTAGATATTTCATGACTATTCTTGTTATAATTTTCCATTCATACTAAAGCATATTTCCTTAATAAATCGTTGAAAGTTTATTACTATTTAATGTAAAATTTTCTCTATGAATTGTAAAAATAAAAAATAAAATGAAACCTCCCTTGTAGAGAATAAGAACGATTGGACTTCTTTATTCAGAATGGATTATATTTTACTAAGATAATTAGAGTGTAATTAAAAGAGACTTTTTTGTCATACTTTGAGAGATATCACTTTGCCTTCATAAACCGTCACCATCTTTGTAGGTTACAAAATGTTCTGCTGAGTCGTGATCAATTAGCAAACATTTAAAAAAATTGCAAAATTAAAATTAATAAATTGATCATAACTTAATCAAGTAAAAGTAAACTGTTTATTATCATTTGAAAAAAGGTGGAAAATGCTAGCTATCATTATAAAATAAATAAGTTATTTAAAGGTATTGATCAAACACGAAGTTAGTAACGATTAAAGTATAAACTACACCTCCAAATGAATATGTTCCTTAACAATTTAGTTAGGGAAAATTATGAAGAATGAAATCAGCAGCTCAGTTTTCATATTATGGAATTCATACTAATCGTAGCAATTAAGTTAATTATGTACGCACAATCGAGATAATGAAAACCCAATTAAATTGTAGATAGTACACTTTGAAATTCATTCTATATTCATTATTATTATTTCAATATTCTTTAAAAGAATTGGGACACAAAGTATAGCAGTGGATCTCAAACATTTTTAGACTCCTCCCCCTCGTCCTGACTTCAGTGAAATGTAACTCTCTTTGAAATTTCTACAAGCTACTGAACAAAATTTTAAGTAAGTTGTCAATGTATTATATTTAGTACATTTGTAATACAAATATTTTAGTGTGATAAGGGTACTTAAAAAATACTACTTCAAACAGATACAATACTTCCTCTCTTTTCGATCTCTTAAATTATAAGTTTTTAAATTTTAACTCAATTTTACGTTAACAAGTCTGAAATAAAGCTTAACACATTTTCTTCACGAATTTGCCCAAGTCTCATCAGACTCTTTCTCTATTCAGTTCATGCAGCGGCTGACGGATGCTAATGCCTCACTTTCTGATTCAAGCTCAATTAGCCACTTAATCGCTTCGACCGGTACAAGAAACCTTATAAAAAGAAAATGAATAAAGCTTCAAGCTCTGCTGTTTCTGCAAGAAGGATATAAAGACGAAAACTAAAAACAAATGCTACATATATTTGCAACTCTATTTTCAACACATTTTACTGACAACAGCGAAGCAACTTCTCGTCGATAAAAATAAAACCATATATTAAGAGAAATAAGTGATCGTCGTACGCGCTCTAACTGCTGTTGTTATCTTCTTGACTTCGGAGGGGGAAAAATTCTTAAGGGGACAAGGGACCTTCAACCTCATTTCTTTTTTCTTTCATTTCTTTTTTTTTTCCTCTCTCTCCCCATCAATATTTTACTCTATATACAAAATGAGAACAATTAATATATTGGTTATTAAATACCTTAAAACAATGGATGCGTGCGTGTGTTGGGGCAAGCAAAGAAACACAGAAAATTGGCCTTTATCGTACATTATTTGACATTTATTTGACAATACTAAAAATTTTTTTAAAGTGTAATTAATAACAGAATAAGATTTCCCTTCATATTATCATTTAACACCTGAGGAATCGGAAGCAGAGGCAAACTATTTGGTCAAAGCAATTATTTTTAGGATTTATCGGGAGGCACTTACTACTCTTGAAGAATACAGCGATGAAGTGACTTCGTTGACAGGGGCCCGTATCAAGTCCTATTCAGGATCATCATGTCTGGTTCCCCGCACTACCGCTAGACTCCGAGGCAGTTCAATCGGGACTCTGTGTCGTCCGAGCTCAAGGAAAACAGCCAGCGAAATCTCTGGACTTTCTCTCGTTTTTTTCTTTTCTTAGAAGGGCTGTTGTCCGTTTACCGGGGCCATTTTGGCCCGCCCCTTTTTCATTGGGCAGCGGGCTGTTTTTCTCTCTGCAGTTCCTGCCCCAATTGGTCCCTTATTATACTGCTCCTGTTCATAGTCTACGAAGTACCTCCCCACCATAATTCTCGTTTGAAATAAAACTTTGACCATTATCTGCTTAAAGTTTTATTGTGGGCCATAAAATGACATCCATCTGTCTTGCAATATTTACATCCTTTTGATCGCTATCAATGGCCACACAGACAGCCTTTCTTTTACGTCCTCTTAGTGTACAAGCCTTTATTTTTTTGCCTCTGAAATTTTTATAAGAGTTTTTGTTCTAGGTCGTCTTTCGACCACACTACGCGGTGAATTATAACATTCAGCGCTTCTACATAATATTCTTTTTTACTTTATTGAAGACACTTAGAATTCGCAGATAAGTATTTTGTGAAATAAGATCAGTTTATCAAAAAATTATTCAAAAATGCTAGAATTTTTCAAAATGGTCCATGCCTATTCATTTTCTTCTGATTTCTTGCCAATTTCTCAGGATTGTTAATGGAAGTATTTGTCACAAAACTGTGCATAATTCTTAGAATCAGAAAATATTTTTCAAATTTATAGACCATGAAATAAAGTAAAAACATGCAAAAGCAGCAGAAAAAAATACCAAGCAAATTGAAAAAAAGTATCTATGGCATTAGATTTATACTAAAAAAATTTCAGTGCCCAATTATGTTTATATATCTACAGTAAATTTACATTAGAAAAAATTAAGATTTTTAAACGATATGGAATGCGCATGGAGCATTTTGAAAATGCATTTTTGAAAAAAAAATTTAAAACACACATTTTTCTTCCAAAAAAATTCCTTATTTTGAATTGCAAGGGTTATCATTGTAGTAAAAAAATATTAATTACTCTAATTCTGAATTTAAAGTTAAAAACTGAAAATTAAAAAAATTCGAGATTGAAGATCCCTTCTCCCCTCAAGGCTCTATTCCAATGGCAATAAGCATGCGCAGAAAGTAATTTTTAATTGTAAATTATCGTTAATTAATAGAAATTGCGGTTACAAAAGCCAAATTTGACACATCTATAGATTAAAATTTTTCGTTTAAGACTAAAATGAAGTAAATTGATGCAGTAGTTTTCTCTCACGGACTGCTCAAAGAATCAGTTAGCAACTTCCGAGGGGAAAATAATAATTTTGGCAAGTTTTTCAAATAACCAAAGGAGGTTGGTTGGTTGGTTGGTTGAGAGAACTACGGTCATCTTTTGCTACACAAAGACTAATTAGACCAGGATCTACAGAACCCAAGGATGAAATATCCTATTGTTATATTTTGTCAAGTTTTCCCTTGAGAGCTGCTCGCGTGCCATCTGATAATCACGGGCGTATCCTTTAGGGGTACGCGTAAGCTAGTAGGATAACCACTGGAGTAAAAATTTATATAAATAGTTGGCGATATGACTGTTCAAAGTAGCGAGTTTTATCCTCAAAGAGAACAAGACTTGCATATAAATGCACCTTTATCATGATGTAAAATCGTATTTCCCGTTAATAATAGTAAAACATTGAAGATTTAAATCAATCAAGAGACCAGAAAAAGAATGCTAGAAATCAGATAAGTTATATCCTTTAATGCTAGCACATAAATGATGATAATTTTCAGATAATTACATTCTATATTCATATACAATTATTAACGGTAAAATCTACAAATCGGGAATAAAAATAGATGATAAAAAAAAGCCAAAATTAATATTGGGTATTTGTTGAGAATGCTGCATTTAATATTAATTACATTTTATCTCATTAATGCCATTTAACCTCTGAGCATTTAGAAAGCAAAACAACTGAAAAAGATAAAACTAATGATATAATTTGAATTTGAGATAAGACCTCTTTGTAAATAGTACCGATTTTCTCAGTACTATTTTTATACGTCCTACAGAAAGAAAAAAAATAGTTGATTCGGACATTTATAGATCCAAGCATTCCACAATAAATGGTTAATTAAGGTAAGCTGAATATCTTCATTCAAAGCAATATGCAGGAAATGATATCCGTAACAAGGCAATTATCAGAAATTACGCGGTTTGATACGATGACTAGCCAGAAAAGATTTACTTGTGTATGTCCCTTGTATGTAACAATTTTATATCAATGCGATGCCAAATCTGTTGCCAAAAATCGACCATTGCTAACAAAGTTAATGCTATGGGCCAAGATAGTATCCTCTACCAAACACATTTATCTTTCTAGAGACATTGTAGAATAGAGTGAAATCATCAACTTGCTCTGTAAGAAGGGTGGATTAAGTTTTACTTCTTTTACTTACACATTATATTCCAATTTTACTTCTTCTTGTTACAAATCCCTCCTAATCTAGCGGCGCTAGACCAGGTCCATGAATCCTAATATCTTCATTAGGTCCATCACATGGCAAGGATCGGTAATAAAGTCCTCCCTAGATAAATTTAGGCAAGTTAGGATGTGACCAGGAGTGGCCTGCTCATTATTACACCTTTTTATAAGTGGGAAAGGTTTTGTTTTGGTGATCAAATTTTAGGCACCTCAAGTGGCCACTAGCAAACCTAGTCTGCTAAGCTCTATCAACCTTGAAGGCAAGAGCCCTACCAGGGCAGACACCAATGTACCAGTCATGAACCGGGGGGAGATCTCCAAGTACCCTGGATAAAATATTTCCTTACGGAATATGCCCCCAGATAAGTAAGAGCCGAAGAAGTTGGCCAATTTTACTTGTCCTCTTTTATCACTATTCAATTCATTTTTGTACGGAAATAAAAATTTACCCCTGGTAGTTTATGGTTAAGATATGCTGGTCACACTAATTGCAAAATTATATTGTAACAGGTTACAATAAATATTTTTTATTTGCAAAACCTCAAAAGTGTTTCCTATTGCGACTAGATGTAACTATTTCCATGAAAGGAGGTAATACGTAATCAGTATATCATAAACTGATTATTTAAGTTTTCAAGTGCAAAACATGCGGTGAATATGGGGCACTCTACGTAAACTTTGCTAAACCCCAACTTTTCATACTGGACAAGAGTAAAAACAAAATAAAAGTCATATCACTACTATTAATCAGTCTTGCGATCATATATATGTCAAAAAGTGAAATATATTTGTGGTACATTATTTAAGTGATTAATCATAAAATAATTTAATGGTTTTGTTGCTAGTAGGTACCACAACAAAAATCGTGTAGGAGGTACTATATCACTATTTGGAAAAGTTACTTTTTTTACTGCCATATGAGCATATTGACAGATATAGAATTCATATCGTGTGCTTCATAAAGTTAAAATTACAGTTACAAACAATGTGGGTTGACACGTACATACTCCGATAATACTCCTAAAGAGTGACAAAAAAGGCAATGCTGAAGATAGGATATGTGACACAATACACATAAACACGTGATACGTGTCTTGCGGGGTTGAACCTCATATTATAAATTCACAATTTTGGGGACTAAGAGAAGATTTATCCTTTAAATCCCTCCCTCACTACGCCAATGATACAAACAGAATTTTAAAATGCAATAAAATTATTAAAGTTTGCAAAACGGACTTGTAAAACAGTAGTACAATTCAGAACACAACTATGATTTTAAAAATTTAATGCATCCAGTGTCACCAATAAGGTTCCAAAACTAATACTAAAGAAAGAAAGAAAGATGACAAATGTGAATAGTAAAATGAGCAGAAGTCGAGGATCGACTGTACGTTCATACCGTTTGAAACTCTTGAAGGAAAAGTAAAATTGAATCACTGGACAATTTTTTAAATTTTTTATTACCCCCTTCAGGCGAAAAAACACAACAAATTCCCTCCCTGCAACCACATTTGTATATGCAATTTATGCCTGCGTGTATATCTATTTCATAGAGAGTGGGAAGTCAGCGCCCATTGCATATACATTCGAGAGAATACGCATCTTTCAAAAATCTTTAAACATCTAGCATCCACCACTTTTCTTACAGAAATGTACATGATTTAATTTAATTAGCCAGAAATTAACATGGAAGGTACATCTCTGCCGGTATAGTGTTCAATGACAGAAACAAAAGCACATACGTGCTTTATTTGCTTCCCCCCCCCCCTCTTCCTCAGAATGCTTCTGCCAAAATATCATTTCTAATGCAGGATGCCACTTGTAATCGCCCAAGTTTCTCCGCCACCCTTATACCATTTTAATTTTCTGCACCAGACACAGCGCTTGATGGATGGTCGAATCTCGAGGATTTAGGGGGATGGATCTAACTCTGCTAAGTGCAGCTCACAGCCATTGTAATAATGAGACCGTTTAATTCAGAAGCATGGTGCGCAGATAGCAAGGCTTGAGCAATTAGCTAAATACCGGACGACATATAAAGGGAGAGAGTAAAAGGTTTTGAGGAGGAATAGTTTTTCATTAGCGGCATTAAGCAGGAAAGTCCTGTAAGTAAATAATTCATACGCGTTACTTTCTGGCATTTAACGTCTCCTATAAAAGTACTTTGAATAAATATCAGAAATAACTGCAGTGAAAAAAAGTGTTTCATATTCTATTCTGAATATCATACGCCTAAGTGCAGTTAACAAAGTCTGTCCAAAAAATGTTGATGGGAGACCTACAATTTCTGACGGTAACATAATTGAGGGCTGAATTTGATTAATACATTGAGAAATAATAAAGGACCTAAGTTTCAGGCGGACTGTATGCTCTCTAGAGCTTCTCCTGACTATGTCCCTGCAGGTGATCAAGATTTCCTCAACACTGCATTTGGATGAACATAAATGAAACTAAGAGCTAAAACGTAAACATCGATGTTAATTAGCATATATCACGCTAAAAATGTAAAATGCATATAAAATTATTCTGATGCAGTTATTTTTAATAATACATTATTACACTATTCGTGTGATTTTTAAAGAAAAATATTGTTTTCTCGAATAAAGCTAATAAAGAATACATTACATACTGTTGTTGTTTCCGATCCCCTTGGTGTAGGAAAGCCTACACCAAGTCCAAAGGACCTAGGTCCTCAAATCCTAGGTCCTTAGCGAAGGGTAGTAAGCAGCTTCACTTTAAGGCGAGGTACCACTAGGGCTGACGTCTGACTTGACCTCGGAGAACATCGGTCCCGTAATTTTGAACCGATTCAAGTGACGAGACCGGAACACTTGACCCCGCACCTCCAGAGGTAAATTTGAGAACTTGGAGGACATTGTAGCCACGACCGATTTTACGTGCCCCGGCCACCATTAATGAACACAGCGGTGGATTTGCAGCGACGAGCATCGAACCAGGGACGTTCAGATCACTGACCAGCTGCTCTTGCCAACTGGGCCACCGCACCCACAAATTACAAACTACTGCTGAGTGGCTTAAGAAACCAATGAGGTAATTTCTGCAAAATCATTTTTCCCCCCTAACATATTGATATGATGCAAAATTCAATAAACACGATGTGACAGGTCAAAAGGTTTTAATCTTATACTCTTCTTGGTCATTTATATTGCTTAATTATTTGAGCTCTTCAAATGCAAAATATTTATTTAAAAAAAAAATAAATTTAAAAAAAAATGGAAGAAAAAATACACATTTATACAGACCAGGATGATGATATTTGAGCAACACATTAAAATCTATCTCATCACTGTTTATTATCACTGTGAAGAACTGGAGAGCGGGCGCGGTGGCCCAGTTGGCAAAGACAGCGGGCCAGAGATCTGAATGTCTCTGGTTCGAAGCTGGTCGCTGTCAAATCCACCGCCGTGTACACTAATGGCGGCTGGTGCACGTTAAATCTGTCGTGGCTGCAATGTCCTCCAAGTTCCCAAATTTACCTCTGGAGGTGCAGGGTCGCGTGTACCGGTCTCGGCACTTGTCTAGGTTCAAAATTACGGGGCCAGTTCTTTGGCCAAGTCGCACACCGACCCTCGAGGTGCCATTAACGACCGGAGCCAGACCCCTTCGCCCAGTAGCCGTTAAGGACTTGAACCGACAATATTCAAGGGGCGTCAGAAACAACAACAGAATTGGAGAGGTGAGTTTACAAATTTATCTTTTCTGAAATTATTATAACTCGTTAGAAATAGCAGGTGAGTTACTGACACACAGTTTTTTTCTGTATGAAAGTCTGCTAGCATTTTCTCATTCATTTATTCTGATGTGTGATAAGTCTAACAGACAGATGAACATATCAGAGTAGCATCTACATTTTAAAAATTATCTTTAGGCCATGAATCATCTCTCACATGAACTACCTAGTCAACAAATCACTCTGGAGCTTAAGGTAAAATATTTAGATGTGTAGACTCGTTAAAGGATGAACATATAAACATGAAAAAGTCACCTGTGTTGCTTGGACAAGTAACGCAAGGAAATCAAACAAAAAATGAGCTCTTAAATGAAAATTTTAAAAATTAAGTTTTCAAAAAGTTCAGCTTCCAGGAGTTGCTTTTCAAGAAATTCAAAAGACATTGGAGGTTATGGGAATCATTTTAATTACACGGTTTACTGACACTTGATGATTTGTTATTGGTTAGAATGATCTGTAATAAATTTGAAATATACTAGTTTCTTCAACTACCTTTGGATACTCCTAGTAAATAAGAAAACAAATGTTCTAAGCAATGCTACTGCATTTCAACCCTTCTAACATGTATTCCATTCTAACATGTTTATAGTGAAAGACGTTATTGCCGATGGCAAGCACTGTACTCAACGATTAGAACACATTCTTAGGCAATTAACAGCAGGTAGAAGTGGCAAGTTTGCAAGCCCACCTACACGTGCCAAATTTAGGTCTCGCGTTATCCTTTCATCAGACCGAGCTAGAGATCGACGTTTCCTTAATTGTTCTCTAATTACGAAGCCAGAACAACTGGGATCCTAGTTAGGAGCAACACTAATTCGTCACCCACGCCTACTTTCCTCGACACGCCATTCAAATTTTCTACTTTGTATCTTACCACAATAACCGGAAAGCCGACCAGAAAAAAAAAGAAACATTTCCGAAAACAGAATCTACCGAGAAAGAGAGAGAAAAAAAAAGAAGAAAAAAAGAGGGTAGACCGGGGGGAGGGGAGAAAAGTAAAGAGGAAAAAGTAAAACTGGGGCTCAACCCTTTACTTCCAAATGATACTTTTTTCGCATCATTACCAACAACGCTTTACGCCAAAGGAAGCATGAAAAAAAGGCCTGAAAATGATCCTCCACAATGACTCCTATTTAATATTCACTTCTAATTAATGCACGAAAAAGTATCATTACTGCTCACAGGAGTAGTCGTTTTGGGGCCGTCAGCTATTATGGAAAGGGGCAACTTTTCCCAGGGCTCGCCTAGGCGGGGCTAGACGCTACTCGGCCCCGCCATTAATTTCGGACCGGCCTCAGACTCTCTCTTCCGATGTCGCATTTATCACACGACGCGGCAGACACGTTGGCTCCAACTTACAATCTCGGACACGCCAAAACGTTGGCTTCCTTTTTTTCCCCCCACTCATTTTATTATTCTTTCTTTTGTTTCTCTACTCAATTGAGAGCCGCCGAGACACTGAATCACTCGGCTATAAACGCCTCAGCCAAGTATATCCGACAAACGGATCTCCCTGCTTCGTAACATATTTAATGGTCAAGGGACAATATAAACAATAATGGGGAGAAAAAAAAAGAAAAGTCGATGCATCGATGGCATTAGGAAGTGTAGTACTTCCTGATGCCATTACTCACAGAACCGTGCCATTTGCATTTCAGGAAACAAATGGTGTGGTCTTGCGAATATCCAAACGTTGGGAAGCGATTACGATGTTACTGTTTCTATGTGGACGAATGGAATAAACCCTTGAATAAACTCGGTTACTATTTACCTCATTGCATATTAAGGAGTAAAAGCTATATTTCCGGAAGAATAAAGGTCACGCCCAACCCCAAATCAGTCGAGAGAAGGCTTTCACTACGTTGCTCATCTATGATATGCATTGCAAAAACATTTATGGACAAGCTGAGACGGAACAAAAATCACACAGAATCAAAGAATAACAGTAAAAAATTGCTTAACAAACGCTGTGGAAAAATACTTTGACAACATGCTGTTTGCTGCATCCGAGAGTATTCAGCCACCAACACCATTTACAACGAGAAAATAGTTAACATCTGCTAATGGTAATTAGTCGTTAATTATAGGTTACACGAGGTCACAACACGATCTGGCTTACACATAGTATAGTTAAGCAGGCGCAAGATGTCGCATGCTTCCGCCCAGCTCTATTTCAAAATGGCGAATAAGCTCATATACAGAGCCAAAACGAAACATAGCACTAGGTATGAGGAATTAGGAGAGACAAAACACTTCTGGAAAACATTATTACGAATCAAATGTTATTTGTTGACAGTGAGGCATATATTTCAAGAAAAACAATATTCTGAAGAGAAAATTCTCTCCCCAAAGCTCAAAGACTGCTCATGAAGAACAGACCCGGTCATCCTTGATATTGTGACACAAGCTAGCAAAGCAATTGATTTTAACAAAACAGGCGAATAACGATAGACGATATAGCAAGTACAACAGTACTTTCCTCACTTAATCAACAAAATAAGGCAAGACCACATTATGAGGAAAACGTTTTATGGGTAACGCGGAGATTGCGCAATGAAATGTGATTATGTCTGAAACAGCAGACGAAAGATTTTCTGCTCTGCCGATCGACACATGAGAAGATAAATGTTCTATTAATGATAGAGATTTGAAATATTAGAATAATAAATACTTGCAAATTATAAAAGAACCCTAATAATATGCAAGTATTTATTATTGCTATCCCAGTATTTTTTAATAACCGGGAATGACTGATTTGCTTCTTGACTTTCTCTCGATAATTATTAGCTGATAAAAATAAAAATGTGTGTTTATATATATATA
Organism: Dolomedes plantarius; assembly: GCA_907164885.2. Taxonomy (NCBI): domain Eukaryota; kingdom Metazoa; phylum Arthropoda; class Arachnida; order Araneae; family Dolomedidae; genus Dolomedes; species Dolomedes plantarius. The sequence goes on along the minus strand of OU015496.1, from coordinate 85,469,602 downwards.
TATATATATATATATATATATATATATATATATATATATATATATATATATATATATATATATATATATATATATATATATATATATATATATATATATATATATATATATATATACATACATACACACACACACTATCTACCAATAAGTATTTGGACAGCTGTGATAGAAAAGAAAAACAAAATTTATTCATATTCAATAGTTAGTAGAGCCTCCAAGAGAGACAATTATAGCCTCAACCCTCCGGGGTATGCTTTCTACAAGTCCTTGTTTGACGGATAGTGGTATTTTCTTCCACTTGGCTTGGAGAAGACATATAAGTTCCTTCACCGATTTAGGACGGTTGTTGCACCCCTTAATTCGGCGATCCAACTCGTCCCAGAGGTTCTCGATATGGTTCAGGTCTCGGCTCTGGGCAGGCCAGTCCATTCGATTAACCCCATTGTTCCCATACAAATCCATGGTGGACCTCGCAACATGACAGCTGGCGTTGTAGTCCTTGAAGTAACATGGGTCAAACCCGCAAAACTGCCACAACGTAGGAAGAAGTGTCATCCAAAATAGTGCAGATGGCGTCGGCATTGAGCTTACCATGAATTGGGACCAAGGGGTTCCATACCAGGAGAAACACCCCCAGACCCTAACTCTGCCTCCGCCGAACTTTACTGTGCGCACAATGAATTCTGGCAGGAGGCGTTCTCCAGGCAGACGCTAGAACCTGCCATCCGAACGATAGAGGGTGAAGCTTGATTCGTCGCTCCAGAGAACCCAATTCCACTGATCTACGGTCCACTTTCGACGTGCTTTGCACCACATTAACCGAGCAGCGCGCTTGAACTTTGTGATAAAAGGCTTATGGGAGAAAGCACGACCATGAAAACCAATCAGATGTGCTTCCCGTATTCGTCGAAAAAACACTCCCGGTTGCCTGTTGAAACTCCTGGAGTATGTGGGCCATCGGTTGGGTGCGGTTCTTTCGAATTTCTCTGGATAACACCCGTCGGTCTCTATCTCCCAGTTTCGTGGGTCTGCTGACTCCGGACATTCCGGCAATCATTGCTCACCTTCCACTCCTGAATTCCATAGGCCATCTGTCGATTTTGAGTAATTCAGCTCGCTAGATATGTCCCTTATGGATCGGCTGTTTATGCGATACCCGACGATCACACCTTTCTCGAAATCAGAAAACTCTCACTTCGTGGCATCTTGCATGCGACTAATGCCAATCTTGTTTCCTACACAATATTTAAAGGCGGAGGGCGTGACGTATATCAGGACCTTAGATATCGTCGTTTGCATGGGTGTCCAAATACTTATTGGTACATAGTGTGTGTGTGTATATATATATATATATATATATATATATATATATATATATATATATATATATATATATATACATATATATATACACTGCTGGCTATCCAAAATGCAACACTAAGAAGGACAAAAGATATCAAAGCCAGATTTATTCCAGAGATTACGGATAGTATCAATAATAATTGATTGGAAATACAGCCTTCTTTGAAGTGAGGAAGACGAGAAAATCAGTAATGAGTGTTGCCTCCAAGTCTGTCAGTAACCTCCGCGACACGCCGCGGCATTGACTGAAAGAGGCTTTGGATGTAGTGTTGGTGAAAGGCAGCCCATGCTGCCTCCACACGTAGCCAAATTTCATCTGTTTTACCAGCGGGTACGGCATTCCGGAATAGGGAAGTCCAATCACTGAATGTTCTTTGGGCATGTTCGATGGGTGATAAATCTGGAGAACAAGCAGACCAGGGTAACAATGCAATCTGGTGGTCTGAGAGGAAATCTTCAACAATGCGTGCAACGTGTGGTCACGCATTGTCCTGTTGAAATGTGGCTGCAGACAAGCCCTGAAAGTAAGGAATGAGAGCAGGCTACAAAACCTCAGAGATATAGCGCCGGCTGGTAAGTGTACCGGTAATGCGTACTAGAGGGGTGCGGGAGTGGAATCCAATACAACCTCACACCATAACACCGGGTGCAGGACCAGTATGACGATGCACAACACAATAGTGAGCAGCCTCTCTCCACGATGTCTGCAAACTCTAATCCGACCATCAGGGTGTTGCAGGCAGAAGCGTGATTCGTCCTAAAACACATTGTCACGCCATTCGGAATTCCACCTCCGCCGTTCTCTCCATTGCAAACGCAAACGCCTGTGGTTTAAAGTCAAACGTAAGCGAAGCAATGGATGCCATGCGGACAGTCTACTGTGCTGCAAACGACGCCGTATTGTTCGTGCGGACACCGATTGTTGTGTTACAGACTATATTCGTTGTGCTATGGCTGCGGATGTGGCACTGCGTTCCATCAGTGCCATGCGCACAATATGCCTGTCGTCCCGTTGAGTGGTATGATGAGGCGGTTGCATTCGCTCACGTCAGTCAGTCAGTCATTCCCTCCTGCATCGACCGATTCCATATTCGCATGACTGTGACTTGACTACATCCGACACCATAACTGATTTCTTGGAAGGATAATCCACAATCTCTGTATGCAACGATTCTGCCTCGGTCGAACTCCGAAACGTGCTCGTATGATGCTCGAGTTTTTTTCCGAGGCATACTGAAGTTGCAAAAAAAAATTCTTCAAAACGGCTATCTTTTCTCTCTCTATATACAGTTTGTCAGAAGCGCTGCAGTCGCCCATGATGTGCTTGTGTGCTACAATCGTTATCATGTGCATATTCCAATGCGGTATACGCATGATGCAAATTTCATGCTGTTTGGTTGCTTCCTCCTTGGTGTTGCATTTTGGATGGCCAGCAGTGTGTGTATGTATTAACCTGTAGCAAAATGTATTTTCAGTTATTTTTTTGTGCTATTTTCAATCAAAATCGTCATAAAAATAAAAACGTCCTCTGTACTTAGTGCGGTCAGATTGTCTTCAGAATCTAGTTAGATCTCAGATAGATCAAACTAAATATTCCTACATAAATTGTTAACTATTAACTTTGATTTCCCGTCATGGTGCCCCCACGGGGGGTGGTAAGAAGCCCCCTCCAGATGCTAATCTATTTGTTAAATTGGGTGGCTTTGACCCGCGGACACTATTTCTTTAGCCCGGAAAACGACATTATGACATATTCAGTTAAAATGGTAACTAAAACTCAAAAAAGTTCTAAAAAAGTTTAATTACCTGCAGGCTAAAAACGCGCAAGAGAATGACAGCTTATAACTAACTGGCTGATCTGAGTATGCGAGTTGAGTAAGTCCTCAACATTACTTCATATAGTGTATGTGACAGTTATGCATGTAAAGAGACATTCTACAAGGAAAAAACCGCGATTTGCACTGTTTGATAGCAGCATTGGCAAATAACCTTTGTGACATTTAGCAAGGTGTTAGATCGCACAAAATATAAACGAAGGACATTTGATTTTTCGGACATGATTTCTTATAAATATATTTGGTTCCGCAGCTGTGCATACAAAAGTTTGTACAACCACATTAGTTACTTTTTTTGCATTATTTAATCCGATACCCACCACTACCACCACCACAACTAGAACAAAATCCAGACGACGCTATAAGAAATTCAGTAGCGTCTCTGTGACGGTGGGAGGTGAATTCTGGGGCATTTCGATCGATATTTCTTGTAACCCCAATTGAACAAAAATTAATACCAATAATTACCTCATACAGTTTTAAGATCATTATTATTCACGCCATTCTCAAATATAAAATATGGACAACACAGCACCTTTAAGTTAATAGAATCTTTCAACAAATTAAAAAATTTAAGAAATAATTTTATTTTTTTAAATTCTTTTTTGAACTTAAAACTAGCAAAACATTTTTTCATGCACATTGTCTGTATGGGGTATAGCTGATTAACTTCATTGAATATGTAAAGAACAATTTTTAAGGTCTTAATTTTTATGCACGTTACCTTGTAATACATAGAAATATGTCCTTGTAATACATAGAAATATGTATTACAAGTACCTAAGTAATACATAGAACTCATAAGTTTACTGACAAAAAACTTGAAGAGCATCACCTGAGATACCAAAGAATACTTCATGATAGGTACTAATTATTGTTGCAAGAGTTTTGAAACTGCATTTCTCCATTGAGAGTCAAAGAACGAATATCAGTTGTTTATAATAAATCAAAGCAGCATTTTTAAAATTTTATCTCAAGAAGAATAAACATTTAATTTTCGCTGAATATAAAGAAATTTCAGCTTTATTCCGCATTTTGAGTCACCTAAATACCTTGCGGATGGGTATCACACTCAGAAGATTTTAACCCTGGAGAACACAAGAATAATTTGGAACTTTCTAAGTTTGCTTGACAAAACCTTTGAATACAATTCAATTAAAATATTTTAAATATGAATTGTAATTTGAGCACAATATATTCCAAGATAAAACTTAAATAATTACAATAATAGTAGATGGCGCTGAGTTTCAAACAGTATCTCACAAAATTTTTTAGTTGTTTTTTTTTTTAAGTGGAGGCACATGTCGTCGAACATTCGCCTATATTACGCCGCAGTTTACTGTACATTTTATTATGGGCACCATATAGGCAGACAACATTACCTCCAATGAAGGACGACACAGACGGAAGCAATTTTGTTGCGCGACGCCGGGATTCGATCCGAGCACCCTCAGCACCGAAAACAAGCGCGCTGTATACCACAGGGCCGCCACAAGCCCGTATCTCACAAAAGTAACCGGGGAAAAACATGCCTTTAATAAATATTTTCTGATTAACTGATTATAAAAAGACAAAAATGTGTATAAAACATACGAACTATAAAAAGCTGTTTGAGACTTTAAATACGCATCAGGGTATTATTGATTAAATTAATTTTTTTCCATTTCCTCTGTCCAACGTTGCCAAGGCGTTGCTTTATTACTAGTTTTATTGGCTATTTCGGGGAACTCGAAAAAGTCAGTAAGGTAAATCTGTCAGAGATAACAATAGCACCTTAGTGCTAATAATAAATCTGACATTTTTAAAGAATTAACCAACTTTAGTCTCAGTATTCAGTTATGCACGTGATTAAAGTGTAGTGCCAAAGTATTTTTGCCATTCAAAGAAAGTTTAAATAAAGATTAAAAGTGAAGCCTCGGTAGTCTATGGAATGTATAGGTGAAAGGATGTCTTTTTTCGAAAACTGAGTCTAAAAGAGTAAAAAGATTTTCTAAACCTAAGACAAAAATAACCACACTAAAGTGACACCAGCGCTAATAGACGATATAGGTTTGGCTAGATGTAAAATAGAATCTACAATATAGTCCCACCCCCTCCACTTTATCAATGTCCTTTCCATATAAGGTTAGAATTTCTTCTTAAAAAATTGATTCTAAAACATTCTGCTGGCAGTAAAATGAATTAATTTTGGCTTTACTTGAGACTTTTTTGATTTTTAATTTGCCGTTGTAACAAAATCCTGAAACTATCATGGATCCCTTTAGGAACTTGTAAGGTTCTGTACACTGACGAAGCCATTTCGTACGGTCATTCCCGTCAGTTGAGCAGTAGAAAATTGATCTTTTTTATTACAGTCCCTTAAATACACCCATGCTTCATCGAGTGTTACCACCAATTTCCATTTTTCATATAATTTTCTACATTTTTTTTTCA
>OU015496.1:85418571-85463472 GCA_907164885.2 Dolomedes plantarius | reverse complement strand
TAGGCGTTTAGGCATGTTATTGTTTTTCCCCGCAACTAGCCCAACGACGGACCAACATTGGCTTTCACCGGGAGAAAGAGGCATATGGTTTGTTTCTGATAGCTATCCAGCTTTGCATTCCTATCCTGACAGAGAATGTCAACGAAGCGTCTTCATCGGGCTAGGGAAAGAGTAAATTTTAATTGAACACAGTGAATCCTTACAAGAGAATGTAATGTACCTCCCCTCTAATCCGCCCCACCTAAATATGCCTTAATGTATGATTTTCCCCCCTTAAATAGTGCGGGGCACTTTCTTCAAGATATTCGCCCTAACTCTCCGATGATTAATCGTAGACTCCTTCTAGGAGCACCATTTAGGTGAGACAACACAGCTCCTGGTACCACCACAATTTAGACAGAGCACCCTCAAGGGGAAGGTTTTGGGGTCTCGTGTGTGTGTGTGTGCGCGCGTGTTTGCGGTGAAGAGGGAGGAGTAAGCTAATATTAAGTGTTTACAGTACTTCATTAAAAAAAGTGACAAGAGTAACAAAATAACCATAAAATTTATCAAATATCTGGTAGCTTACACAATACGATGTTATATAAAGTTATATTTTCCAATACGAGGTTATATTTTTCCAATATTATTTCAGTCTTCGACCCTTGAACGTTGCCTTATCTTCTTTAAATGTATAGTTTTGGCCCCATAATGACTGGCTTGTGGTAACGGAAGTATTTTCAATAATCACTGAGATGAAGGTAAATTTATACCGTATTATGAACCGCTAATTCATATTATGTAACAATTTACCAACAAACATAATTCATCATGCTTTCAAATCATTTCACACACATCACTTTTTAGGAACATAAAGTATTGGAGAATTGGAAAATTTCAATTTATATAGTTTTTGCTATATTATCATGATTAATATTAACACATGCTTCGTAAATATATGAACCTTAAATAAGCTGACTGCGAGTGTTGTTTGGGCCACAATTGTTAATTCAACTGTTTGAAGCATTAAGTGTCGCATTCTATTAAAATAAAAAAGATTTTACTTTCTAATTTCCATATATATATATATATATATATATATATATATATATATATTAGAAACAAGAGTGCATAACAACCCTATGGACTTCGGGCAGTTGGAAAAAACACCGTTGTTTTATTAAAAGTGTCCTTAAGATTAAATTGCAGTACATAGCCAAGAGAAACAACAGACTTTCCAGCTGAAAGATTAGTTCTAGTCATCGCCCAATTTAAATTCTAGGGATCCATAAGATTGCGAATTTCGACACCACTTTAATCCATTAGCAATCAAATACAATTAACATACAAACATAAATTTACAAAACATAAAACATAAATCTGGAATGCTCTATGTCCAAGCTTTATCTATACCCATTAATCACAGCATACACACCAGGGGCGTAAGTCGAGGTAACGAGCAGAGAGAATTCTTTTACGAGGCGCTCTTTAAATTTCAAAATCAACACGTGCAAATATTTTCAATGTTTTGAGTCCCCTTGAACAAATACCCGGGGTTAAATGCTGCCCTTCCACCTCCCCTCCTCCTCGACATAACGCGTCTTAAACACACATAATACAAACATAGAGCCGTTTCTAATTATCTCACGCAACACTGGGAGCTTTAAAGACTATTTGACTTTACCGAAAGACTATCAAACAATATTCAATTATAGAATAGGTATGCAATTTCACAGTAATCCCAAGATATACGAGAACAGAGACAAGTCTCAAATAAATTTCAAAAAACCTTTTGGAGCTGATAGGAAGGGTTAAGCATAGAGCTATATAACACAGTCACATCGTCCCTCAAACGTCTTTAGGTATAACTAAAGACGCCAGATTCTGTAAGCAGTATTATATATATATATATATATATATATATATATATATATATATATATATATATATATTACTGCTTACATAAAACAAAAAGTATACAAATGCTGGAAGAAAAGAAATTACCTCTCATCTCTCATTTTTAATTAAATCTATTTCCTTCAAATGCGACAGGAATATTTTTTACATAAATTACATGATATTACAGATTTGGGTTTATATACCTGTACTAAACCCCTCTTCTGTCTTTTTAACTGGATTCAATCATATTGTAAAAAAACATTTCTTACAAGAAGTATACCCCAAATCGATCTACAGTGACAATTAACTACATTTAAAATAACAAATTATAAATATATATTTATGCCCGCTACATGTTCTCGGTCAGACAAATTAGAGAAAAAACATAGAAAAAGGACAACTATCCACTATTTAGAGAAAAATGCGAACTATCCATTATTCAAAGAGATCGGAACAAATCAACTAGAAATCGCTAAATAAGGCAAAAGCAACAAGTGCATATCACCTGTCAGACATGCAGCAATCTGTGGTTTAGTGCCTGACAACAGGTACTCAAACCACAAACAGCCGCTTTGTGGTTTGTAGAGTTGAATTATATGCGATCAGAGAGACAGAGAAACCCGCACCTGTTATGATCAGTAAGAATTAAAAAAAAAAAAGACAGGTAGTCTGCGGTTTCTTCCCAAACCTGAGTATAAACAAACAAGGACGTCTATCTCCGCGTCAAAACAATGCACGCGTGTATCGATCGGAGAGCAACAAATAAACAGAGATCTGCTTTTCCTCGATCGTGGGCAAAACAAAAGGCAATTTGGAAAGCGTTGTAATCTTCATTTTAAAATGACGAGTATCGACTGGTAGAAATACGTCCTTAAAATTTTCATAACCAATTATTTGAAATAAACTGGCCTGGAAAGCGCTCAGGGGGGAGGGGGGGGGGGCGTATTACTTTATGGAAAGCTGCTACGGGCCGCAAGAAAATAGGATAGATTGGAATGCGAATTATTTTTTCTTACAAAAAATAAAGTACAGGAACAGATATTAATAAGCACTGCATAAGTATTTATAATCATTAAAATATTACCCTTGCGGTGCTTTAAACATTTAAACAAAGGATATATATATATATATACTAGCTGAAAACCCGCGCTACGGAGTACATTCAAATTAAATACAACGGTCAATGTATGCAATTAATGCCAAAAAAATAAATATATATATTTATAATAAATGCGACGATCAATGTATACAATTGATGTAATATATATATATATATATATATATATATATATATATATATATATATATATATATATATATATAAATTGTAAGGGATATTTATATTTTTTGGATAATATCCAATCGTCTGCTGCATTAGAAAGAAAAAGAATATCATTTTTGTCTATTTAGTTGTTATGCACGTGACGATAAATTTATTTAAAGTACCAGAAAAAGAAATCACGTGATCAGCACTTAATAAATTAAATTCTAAAAATGAATCTTTAAAAATTCACCAAAAATCAGAAAATCGAGGTAAAGGTTCGAAAAAGATTTCATTTTAAAGGCATTTTTATGATCTTTCTCGTGATATAAATTTTATAACCCTCAAATTATTATTTTAAATGAAAACTTAAAAAATGCTATAAAACAGCTTAAAAATTTAATTTTAAAAAAATCTAAGAATTTTTCAAAAATCTTTCTTAGTGCACCCCTACACCATAAGAAGAATCGCCATGCAAAATTTCAGCCCTGTAGGTCCAGCGGTTTGGTCTCTGCTTTGTATGTCAGTGAGTCAGTTACGGAACTGTTTTATATATATAGATAACATCTGTACCTTGGAACAAAAAGGGCCAATGTCCTTAAGACTAAAAATAAATCCTTAAACTGACATTGATGTTCTGACACTGATGAACTGACATTTGATTAAAATGGACTTTGGCCTTTTTGTTCCAAGGTACAGATATATATTAGAAGGAATTCTTATACAGAATGAAGAACAAAACCGCCGAAATATTATATGATTTTATTCATTACCTTCTATGCTTTACGCTAAATCAAAATAAGCGTAACTGAGAGTTTTAAGCGTGGATGTACATACAAGATATTCGCAAAACTGTGTATAACATATTTATCATCAATAATACACATTCCTTCATGAATTACTTCATGATACACATTCCTTCAAAGAAAGTTAGTCACCGAGAGCAATAACTACCTTCCGCAACACCAATCAGATTCTAATGATTGTTTACGAGAAATTTTGAAATTCTACATTAGAGAAAATATTTTTTCAACAATCACCACTGTAGAAGCGCTGAATGCTGTAATTCACCACGGTGTGTGGTCAAAAGACGGCCAAGAACAAAAACTCTTATAAAAACTTCAGAGGTAAATAAATAAAGGCTTGAACACTAAGAGGACGTAAAAGAAAAGCTGTCTGTGTGGCCATTGATAGCGATCAAAAGGATGTAAATATTGCAAGACAGATGGACGTCATTTTATGGCCCACAATAAAACTTTAAGCAGATAATGGTCAAAGTTGTATTTCAAACGAGAATTATGGTGGGGAGGTACTTCGTAGACTATGAACAGGAGCAGTATAATACGGGACCAATTGGGGAAGGAACTGCTGAGAGAAAAACAGCCCGCTGCCCAATGAAAGAAAAAGTGGCGGGCCTAAATGGCCCCGGTAAACGGCCAACAGCCCCTCCAAGAAAAGAAAGAAACGAGAGAAGGTCCAGAGATTGCGCTGGCTGTTTTCCTAGAGCTCGGACGACACAGAGTCCCGATTGAACTGCCTCGGAGTCTAGCGGTAGTGCCGGGAACTCGGCATGATGATCCTGAATAGGACTTGCTACGGGCCCCTGTTAACGTAGTCACTTCATCGCTGTATTTTCCAATAGTAGTAAGTGCCTCCCCATAGATCCTAAAAACACTTGCTATGACCAAATAGTTTGCCTCTGCTTCAGATTTCTCAGGTGTTTAATGATAATATGAAGGGGAATCTTATATTTTTAATTACATTTTAAAAGAATATAGCTTTGTGAAATAAATGTATGAAAAAGGCGAATCCTCTGTGTTTCTCTGCTTGCCCCAACACATGCACGCATCCATTGTTTTAAGGTTATTTAATAAACTATAACCACAAAAAAGTGGTTTATCCATAAACTTCGCTAAAACTCCGGAAAAAAAATTGTTCTAAGAAGAACGCATGTATCACTGTATAACGTATTTCATTTTAGAAAATTTCTTTGAGCAAAGTTCGTTTTAAAGAGCAATTTCAAAGTCCCAATTATCTAATTCAGGCATAAACATAGACAGTTTGTGAGTTAGCAACAAAAAGTGAAAACTAAAATTTTGGAATTTTATTTTATAAGCACATTTAACGTGAATAAGAAAAAAACAGTAATTTCTGGATGTAAAGATTCAAAAGTATTAGTAAACATAAATTTAATGCAGCTCCTTTTTAATTAAATCCTTGGAAGGGCGGAAATTACTAATTTCCTCTGCTTATATATGCAAACAAAACCCTATTTACCTATCTATGAAATATCTATATTAATTAATATATTTTTTTCAGTTGCTAACAACTTTATACAAGAGAGGCGCAAGCAGAATCATTGTCAGGGTTAAGGCTGCTGCTGTGTATTCAAGCCGTTGAATAAATGTTGCGTAAATAGAATCATTAATCACCAGTTGTGAACTCGTATTAAGTTAATTACGTTGTAAATAGTAATCGAACATTTATAATACAAACATTAAAAAAAATTAAATAAAAAAATATAATTAAATAAATAAAAAAAAACCGAAATCAGAAGTTCTCTATTTAATATTTGAGTGGACGTTGTGATATTCTACTTGATTTTAAAACGTGGCACTCAAAATGATGGGCAAATGATTTACAGTAAAGATATTAAGGCCGCAGTGTACTAACCTTACTGGATTCAATCATCTAAATGTTAACCTATAGAGAAATTACGGCGACCACGGCTCTCGCCTATACGCCCTGTCAGACTAAAGACCGGACGCTACGTAGCAATACCTGTATACGCAGACGAAGGTTAATTTCCCAAGTTTGGAGTAGTTCGTTTTTATAAGCCTGGACGCCGGACGGACAGTACAGATCTACCGACCAATTTGGGCAACCCTGGGCCCCTAAGCTATAGAGAAAATTAATCTTCTATTTACAGCTACATAAATGCTGATAATCCAATAACGATGGTATTTTCAGATAGCTTGAGCTTTTCTGCACCGTGCAACAGGATTCATTTTATAAATTTCGTCCACCAAAGGAATTTAGGAGCGATTAAAACACATTATGCCAGATTTTTTTCCCCGATTAATTAAAATTTAAAAAATTATTTGGATTAAAAAAAAAAAGAAAATACCCCAAGGTGTAAAATTTCTCTATTACGGAGTAAAATTTTTTAAAAAAAAATCTTTAAATCCAAGTCGGCAATCCTTGAACACACTTTCTCCATAGGTTGACATTGAAGAGAACGAATCCAATAGGGTTAGTACACAGCAGCCTTAAGTGTGTGGGTTAGAGACCCAAAGCGCTATCCTTATTCTTTGCGCCTCCAATACATGAAGTGGTCTGCGTGTATTGTACAAGCGTATCATTTTATTATTCAGTATTTTTGAGTTAATTAATCATTTATTCGAGGCATAACCAAACATGATTGTAGTGTATTTTCTAACAACAGAGATTAATTTCTTAAGCGTTCAAAAAGTTTTATGCATATATATTTTTTCCCACTCCCCTTTTCTCATTTTATTTTTCTACAGTCCTGCGGAAATGAACGCTACCTTTCATCAGAGAAAAGGGAGCACCACAACAGCGGAGTTTGATGACAATATCCCACACCTATATATACATGACTTTTATTTTGCGTTACCAATGACCAGAATAATGTTTGCTAGCATTGATTTCAAAAAATAATTTAAAGAAAATCAATGTGATCTAAGTAAGAATTTCTGGCTAGAAAATTAACTTCCGGAACAGACGACAATAAAAGGTCTTGCAAATTTGCTGATATTTCTAAAATTTATACGATAATTAAAATCATATTTCCACACTCAATGTAAATTCATTAAAAGTTTAAAATAGTGTTACAGCATCATCCATTTTGAACACATTGAATAATAAATTACTGTAACTGTCAATGAAGTTTTATGTGTTTTTTTTTTCAATGTACGCGTGTTGATTTCTGCAAAATAATTAAAATGTTAATAAAATATATTGTATCAAACAAACTGAATCAAAATTTCAAATGCCATTTTTGAAAACTTGTATATATCATTTTGGACTCACGTGTAACTCTGCTTGCTACCGCCATATATTCAACAAAAATTGCCTTTAACTATGTTTTAATGTATTTTCAGTTGAAAAAAACTACTATCAAAGTGTGACTACAAAGAAGAAAAACGAAAAACAACTGTCCTCTACACTCAAATTTGTTTGGTAATCGTTATCAAAGAGGAAGAATTTTTTTTAAAAAAAATTGCTATTTATCCCTATTTGTTTGGACTTCTTATACGCTTATCAGTGACTTTATATATATAACCTGATGCATTTTTAAGGATATTGAATTAAAGGGAGGAGAGATGATCCTGTCCGAAAGTATAAACTTTTAAAAAATGCTTTACGAACAAAATACACTAACATGAGCCCAAAAATTAAAAAAATTACGAAGTTTACTCATTCTTACGCTACGTTATATATATATATATATATATATATATATATATATATATATATATATATATATAAACATTATATGCAGTCTCTTTTTAATCTAACCAGTTGAAAAATTCACCAACATTTCTGGACATGACAATATTTTGAATATTTGTATAAAAGGTGGAGAAAAAATTATGCCCAAAAATGAGCCCAAAAATTAAAAAAATTACGAAGTTTACTCATTTTTACGCTACGTTATATATATATATATATATATATATATATATATATATATATATAAACATTATATGCAGTCTCTTTTTAATCTAACCAGTTGAAAATTCATCAACATTTCTGGACATGACAATATTTTGAATATTTGTATAAAAGGTGGAGAAAAAATAGGCAGCAGGATAGGAGGAGTTTGTGTGGATGAGGGTGGGGGCTCTAAGAACTTAAATTACATTTTGCTAGGTTCTATGTTGAACCAATTACTCGCAATTCGATACCATATAGGAGTAAAACCTTTCAGCTTCATTTTAAAACAACTGTTAAATTTCAAACGCAGACAGCACTTAAGGCTGCTATGTACTAACCCCAATGGATTCGCTCACCTCAATGTTAACCTATGGAGAAAATTTTTCCAAGGATTGCCGACTTTTCAAAGGTTTTTTAAACGGATTCAAAGGTTTTTTTAAAAAAAAATTTACTCCGTCATAGAGAAAGAAATTTTACATTTATGTATATTTTTCGTTTTTTTTAAATGCAATTAATATTTTAAAAATTTAATTATTCGGGGAAAAATCTGGTTTAGTTTGTTTTGAACGCTCATAAATTCCTTCGGTGGACGAAATTTATAAAATGAATCCTGTAGCGCTTTCCAGAAAAGTTCAGGATATCTGACAATACTAATTTTATTTGTTTATCAGCATTTATTTTGTACCTGTAAATAGTTGACAAAAGTATTTTTTAAATAAAAAATTTGGGGGCAGCGGTTAACCTCCCTATAGAGAGAGAGCCATTACAATCCCTCAAAATGTAAGGGATTGTAATGGCCCCCCAATCCTAAGAGGGGTGGAATTCTTGAACTGTCAACTGGACTCCTCCCACCACAAGAGTCTGCAAGAAGAGTTAAAGGGAAATAAGATTTTTTTTCTAAGTACATAGCAGCCTTAACTACAAAAGTGATTTTTAGTCTGCAACCAACCACACAGCATCATGAACACAGAAATCACTGAATGTCAGCCATAAAGAAACTTCAATCCCAGTATCGGTCACAAATTGACGACCGGAATACAGCAACGTGTGTTAGCAAGTGATCCGAGTCTAATATTGAGTTCGTATTGCAAAGCGGGCAAAAAATGGTCGCTCCTAATCTCAACAAATCCAAGCAAGTGCGTGCAGCAAGACAGTCGTTTTCCGTGTACATTCGGAAAGCAACAACTGCCTTCATTCTCAGCTAGTTCGAAAGAGATTGGATGGCATTTCTCCACCGAGTCTTTTTTTATGTTCTTTATACTACGTAATTGCATAAGTGCGTATATGTCCGTAACCTTATGCTAAATACTGCACACGACGTATAGCTGAAAGGATACGGAGTATACTTATTTACCCGACAAATCTCTTCTCAAATGGCTACACAATCATACTAAAGAATCATACTCAATTTATATAAACGTATGAGACCAGTAATTACTCACGAAGTCTCTACACAAAATGTACTTACGACTATTTATCTAGAAAAGAACCGGCGGTATAACAACGCAACTGCGCAGCTGCCTGTACGTAAGTATAGTAGTTGACAATTTCCTCAATAAAATTTGAAGATGCTGGGAAAATTCCATAGAACTGACCTGCAAGTAAAATTAGCTCGGGCTCGATGTAATCGTATAAAGATCAAGATATAAATGAAAAAAAGGGCGAATATTGGATAAACAATTTAATACGTTTGATTGGGAAATCATCATAATTTCACTATAAGATGCTAGAAAACGATGCATAATGATACCCACTGGTATAAAGAAATTCATGTTTTTCAGTCATGGAATCAATTTGCTATGAATGATAGTCAGCACAGAAACTGACAGCTATTTAGAAAAGATTAACCATTTGCTTAGCTTCTTAAAAGAATAATTTGAGAGAACATTGCTCAGTATGCATAAAAAATTTCGTGCCAGGATGAGAACGAAGATTCAGGCTGAATAATCTTTCGCATGCGTTGTTTTCCATCGAGACCCGTCCACGCATACTCAATAACTCAATATTCGATATTACGCATCATACTTCAAGGGTCGTAATTAATTAAGATTCGTGCGAAAGCATTAAAAAAAAAGGTGGAATACAATACGCACAAGAGTGGAAAAACACACAAGCCATAAACACACACGAAAGCTTTTCCCCCTGAAGAAAAAACGTAAGAATGACTGAACCCAAACTGCTCTACCCAACCTGTTGCAAGGGACGCGAAAGGGTTATGTAAGCAACGACCTTGAAACCAAGTCGACTATCAAGACTCCGTATCTGGTCCAGTCTGGTTGAACCACCGCGTATTTCATTCCCCCCTCCAGACGATATCTATCTCGCCCCCTCCCCTAAGAGACCCACTATCCCCCCCCTCCTCCTGAGAAGAGTCAAAGTCATTTGAAGAGGCAGGTAATGGCGTGTAGCGTATATTTTGGACATGCAATTTCTTCTTTCAGGTAATTGGTGTTAGTAGGCTCATGGCTGACTATCTGGCTGGCGACTTCAAGCCATAAAAAAGTAAATAATAAAATATGACGAGAAGAACGTTATTACAGGGGACATCAACACCAAATTGGTTTCCCTTTTTTTTTCCTTTCTCAGTTTCTATTTTTTCCATCTGCAATCAATTTCTTGCATCATTTATCTCATCTTTGTTTTTTGTTGGCGCAAGTACTCGGGCACTGTATCAAGAAGTCAGTCATTAGATTGTATGTATCAAAACTGATTCATGCTCATCCATTAGATTCAAGCCATGAGCATTTCGATAATGCCAAGAGAAACCTAATGAAAGACCTGTTTGATAGATTCTCAAGACTGTTCCCACGGCCGCAGAAAGCGTACTTACTTCAATCAGAAAAAAAGAAGAAAAACTGTAATTGACAATATTAGGAATAATTTAAAGCACATGTTTCGTCTTCAGACTCTAAAGAAGCATAATGAAATTTTCAGGTGATGCATGGCTAGAGAACCTATCGCCTTTTTTTTTTCTTAACTTCATGATTTAAACTTCTTTGGAAAACAAACAGCGTTGGCATGAACGACATATGAAAATGCCCACATGTGCATAAAAACTAAGAGGGATATTTTAGATTATCATAATATTTTACGAAAGCGATCGTAAGTATTTTATACATAACACCCTAAATTTTACGAAAAAGAATGCAACTGAAAAGCATTAATTTTTAAATCCTGAAATAACAGATTCTGAGAACGTTGTACGAAATTCATCGCTGAATCATTTTAAGGCAACACTCGAAGTATAACCTCTGTTTTTATTTAAAACCCCTCAGTTCCGATAACAGGTGGTGTAATCGTATTTCAACAGAAATTCTGAAATAAGATAACGAGACTATAAAAATATTCGCCCTTTGTGTATGGCAGATTTATACTTGAAAGAAACGACAAAAAATTAGCACGTTTCAATTGAAAGGGAATACCTTCGATAAAAAATATATTTGTTGAGTTTTCAGAGCTTAATTCTCAGAATTCACAGAATTCCAACAATGCCCACTTTCACATTCATTACCAATCATTGTTTTGAAAGTGGACTTTTGTTGAAGGTGCCACTAGGGTCTACCCCGGATATGAAGAGAAAATTTACATAAGAAAAGAAATAATCATCTCTACTTGAAAATGAAATGGAAAAAATTCACATACCACGTTTGTCGCATATAAGCTTAAGTGGATTTCATTGTTCCTTTTCTTGAAGAAAGTAATGTATTACTTTTTATCACGAAAGTTTAGAAACGATGTTATAGTCAAAATAATTGAAATTTAAAATTCAAAAGTAAGAGTCAAATATTGATGACGAATTCAAATAGCCTTTCTGAGTAATTACCACTCACTTTTACACACAAAAAAAATAAAATAAAAAATTCTCTTGTATTTCAATTACTTTATCATTAAATTAATTCTCAAGTTTTAATAGTACTACTGTCAGCTCACGAATATGTATGCTAATAAAAATATTTCATACCAAAATAATTTTTTTAAATGTATCAAAGAATTCTTGGGAAATTTTTTAAAAATTAAATATAAAGTTCTGAACCAAAATAAAGTACTTGAGTGCTTTAATTTAGTTCAGACTCCAGATATTTTAGTTAATAGGTTTAATTTCCCTTTGGTTTAAAATTCTGCAGAATGTTAAATTTAAGGTCAATATAAACTTAAAATTTATATTAAACTTAATATAAATGCTAATGATAAGTTAATATATACATAATAGTTTGCCATATATGGAAAGCTATTCCATTACATATACTACATTTTCTCTCATTTTCTATATATGCCAATTCATCAACAGCTTTTTTTGCGTAAGCGAATGCTTAAAGGAGACCACGAAGATTATTCCTCCTCTGTTAGCCATAATGACCTAAAGCAGAGCAGTATAGTGGCGATTTCTTATTTCTAATAATTAGACTTCAACAAGATTATGGGTACACATGTTGAATTACTTCAAAAAATATTCTTTCACAAATGATGTAGATTAGAAAATGAGTTCTGTTCTTAGACCTTTTCAAGTCCTAATACTCTTTCACTGATGCAATTTTATGGAAGATAACAGAATAGAACATTCAAAAATGGTTATGTTATAGATGCATGTTACCCTTCTAATTATCAACGATGGTGAGATACGACCATTATTTCCAGTTTAAGTTTTAAAACATTCAATCAGTGTATGAATTTAAACTTGTAACTTAAAATTTTCACCGATGAAAGCTCTTCTTTTTTATACCTCACCAAAGTAAATCCTAAACGATACACAAATCTCTCAAACTGAGGAAAAAGTTCTGGATTATCTGAAAATCTCGATTTTGAAAGAGCTTATCAATGCCCTGGAAAATAAAAATAAAATTTCAGAACCTTTCAGGAGTAAATTACTTCCTCCTCCATCAAAAATACATGATGAAATAATGTTGACAAAAAATATCAATATGCTTGGAGAGATTTCCTGGTTTAAAAAATTGGGAAAGGAGGAAATTTAATGTTGTACATCAGGGGTGGACAAACTGTGGCTATTTTCAATCCTCTCTCTCTCTCTCTCTCTCTTTTTTTTTTTTGGTGTGTGTGTGTGTGTGGCAAATCCTCCGATGTGCACCTCCGATAGAATGTTTGAAACGACTGTCCCAATCTAAATATCCAAAACTAAATTGGAAATATAGCTAAAAATAAAGTTATTGAAAGTATAATGAAATAAGGTTATTATAAATATGGATGAAATAAAATATTTTTGTAATTTAGAATAAGCAACTATTTAGTTGCCTGTTTATTTTTGTTAGGAAAATGAACCCAAAAAGGACTATCTAAATTTCAGTTTATAAGACTTAATTTACTTGTATTACTTTCCGACATTTATGCTATCGTTTTAGATTGACGTAGCACTTGTTACCTAACAGCTAATGGCGTTACGCCGGCAACTTTGACGTCATACATCTGAGAAATGGGGTTTTTCATTTGTTTCCCCCATGGTTTATTATTTTTCCTTTCCAGTGTATTTTATGAAAATATATGTTAATGTTATCTTACTTGCTTGTATAAATACCGCTCGAGTTAGAGCAAAGGTACCCCAGTCAGCACACACAGTCGAACTCACGAGCTAGTGAGTTAGAAGTCTCTGTGTGAGATTATTTTGGTTATACAAGTGTTCTAAGTTTATTGTTTTAATATTTTTAACGTTTATTAAGGTTCTGAATAAACTTTATATTTTCAACTTAAGTCTTGCTTATTCATGAACACACCCCAAGCCAGACAATTGCAGACTCTGTCATATTGCCACTCACCGTGACAATTTTGTTTTCTGTCGGCCCTCAAAATTTACAAAATAACCGTGAAAAGTCTAAATTACATTTCATATGACATCATCGAATATGAAAAAAAAAATACAGTGCGAATAAATAAAGGCTATAGCTTAACTTTACATTAAAATGTGAGTTGCACTAAAACGCAAAAACTAGAGAATATTTATGTTATAAATTAGTTGCGTTCGGAATCAGACGGAAAATGTTACCGTGTTATACGTTACAATCCAAGAGCAACTTCGGGAGTTTTGCGAGAGAAATATGGCGGATCCCGGGTTTTGTAATACACATACATGCAAAACATTTCCAGTTGGAATGAAATACTCTCCCGAGTTTTAGATATTTCCCAACAGCAGATTTTTGAACCATTCGGTACGCGATACAATTTTTAAAATTTAAATCTAAGGCTATAGCGTATTTCATGAAATATTTATTTCCCTAGCAGCTTATCAGAATTGAAATGAAAACGTATGCATGCATTATACACCAGTTTACTACAAAATATTAGAAACTTCTCAATTTAGGTGTAATTCTATGGTAATAATTTTTATAATTTATTGTCAGTAAAAGAAGAAAAAATCAAAGAATGCCTATACTTACAATTTCATCTGTCGCGTAACAGTAATAATGTATTTGTCTTTTTCATCATAAGTTCTTACATTGATGAAAGCGATGAGAAAGAATACGGCAAATATGGTGCCGAAGATAACACGGGTTTGATAACGATGTGAGACATTTTTTGCAGAGTACGAGCATGTTAAATATATTGATCCAAACATTTTCTGAAGTACTTTAGACCTATATTTTTTTACCTATATTTCGAACAAAGAACTATCTTTGTTCGAAATATAGGTAAAAATTAAAAGCTCTTAAATATTTTAATAGCTCTTAAATATTAAGCTTTTATAAAACTAATTTTTTATCGAACGGAGTTCGCTGAAGGACCATTTTTACCTTTATTTTTTTTTTTTTTTTTGCAGTTTAAGGAAATACAGTGTCCTATCAATGCAATTATAAAAGACATTTTTTAAGTGTTTCCCAATAATTTGATTAACCAACCTAATTTTCGACTTTTATAAAAAATTTTTTAAAGGCCAAATTGATAAAATATTAGAGACAGCTCTAATTCAATATCATTTCAATCAAGCAAATGTGATCCCATAGAATCATATTTGCATATGACTGTATGAAAACATTCATTTGCAAATACACTTGAAATTTCAGGAAAACTTACGATGATAATACTAAGCAGATGCTTCCCTCAAACTTGCTCGAAAATTATCAAATTTAAACTACCCTAATTAAAACTGATTTTCCAAACGAAGTTATCATCATCAACTAACAAATACTGTACTGAATTTTTCCCATCGTTGCACCATACGCCAACTCCTCTTGCAATAGGAACAAATGCAACCAAAGGAAAGACCACCGATCACTGACTTCTGCTATTAGAAATAGTCAAAAAGTTAAAAAGTGCCAATAATATGTAAACAAACAATTCTTCTACTAACACCCTCCAATCTAAAATCATCTGCTTTATCACAACAGGAACAATGCAAACTAACACAGAATTCATATATCAGTTCCTCCGTAATTAGAAAAGAAGACTATTTTAACCAACAGGTTTCGAGGGCTGATAATTTAAAAACTTTTGAGATTTTGTATCAAAAATTAGGATTTACAGATACCAAACAACAAGTACTTTTAAGAACTTTGAAGAACCGTGAGAACACTGTAGTATAATACTATTAGGGAAACGTTTTGTTCGATCGTTTTGTTCACGAGACCAAATGAATACAAATCTATTCTTACATAATATCCTGCTTACATAACAGATAACTTCCTTGAATAATACCCTGCAATCGCACTGGTCATCAACGCGAATGCCACTGATGTGGAAATCATTTCCAGACATCTCCACGCAACGATTTAAAAGTGATGGAAATGTGCACGAGCACAAAAACAAACTAAAATATTGTTGCTTAAATATCCAGTCAGTTACCCTAAAATGCACAATTAGACAAAACTTATAATTACTAACATCATAAAAGGTCAGATAACCACAAGGTCCTTAAAGTCTTCCTGCAGACAACCCTGGGGAACAAATAATGCCAGCCACAGGTCTCCTACAGTTCTGATCCAGGAAACCCGAGATGGCCCGTCATTATCCTTTTTCAGAGCAATCAAAACCAACTGAGGCACGTCAAGACAAATTGCTACCGACTGCCATCAGAAAACCGATGAAGAAGTCCCCAAAAAATCCATTAGCAGAGGCGTGAGCACGCAACACAACCCATCAAGGCAAGAGATAGATCTGTTTTTTCCTTCGGGTGAAAAGTTCTTTCAAACGCCTTCCCACTTCTCTCGTTTGTCGGAAATAGACCCTCTCTAGCAATTACAGCAACAGGTTTCACGGTAAATAGCAGTTTGTAAATCTATCCATGAAGACAAATAGAGAAAGCAATCGCAGGACAGCAGACAATCTGTTAAACCACAAAGCAGTCTTTATATTTAGCTTAGTTCGCAATAAGTAATATTACAAGGAGCACATTTTAACAAGAATGGGAGTAAATTTTTTTAAAACCTCAAGTGAAATTCTATTCAACATAAAAATTTCACTAAAATTTTAAGTAACCCAATCAACTTTTGTTTCGTAATAAACTAGTTATAGCGAAAAAGTTATAACATAGTTATGGTATACCTCGCTAACCCTAGCATCAGAAAACGATTGCTAAAATGATGTATAGACTATTCTAATTAAATTCCTCGGAAGAGGAAAGCAATACGGCATTAAGCGAATCCACAGAGACATGGAAAGCATCTGAAATCTGAAGAACGCAGTTTTTGCATCCTTTTAAAAACATTTCTTATTAAGGTACCCTGATAAGTATGGAATGTGAAAAAATTTTCAAACCTCAAGAGCGATGTCACAAAAAAAAGCCATTAAAAAATAAAACAACAGTAAAATAGTATTATTCGCGTGTTTTTTTTTTAAATCTAAGAAGGAGATATTTCTAAGTACAGACAAGAAAATATATGAGCTTAATAAATTGTAAATACACTCTGTCACAAAAAAATATATGCACCCAGATGAAATCGAGCTACTATCACAGCTGGGAGAGTTTAAAGGCATGATTGCTCGTGCCATAGGGTTATCCAAACAAATCTGTCGACTTGGATGGACGGTATTGTGACTAGAGATGCCTCTGAGACGTAACCACCGACAGTACGAACAATTATCGGACTTTGAGAGGGGGCGTATAGTAGGCCTCAGAGAAGCAGGTTGGTCGAACAGGCGTATCAGCCGCCACCTCGGTCGGAGCGATATGGTAGTTGCTCGGTGTTGGCAACAATGGATCACGGAAGGGATAGTCTACCGTCGCGGAGGGTCAGGGCGTTCCGGGAACACAAATGCGCGGGATCATAAGAGCGGCCACGTCCGCACCAACATCGTCGCTAGAATCGGTTCGACGCCCTTTTACCACCTTCCAGACATCCGGTGATATCAAGGGAAACCATTCGGAAAGGACTGGCCGACGCAGGTATAAGGAGCCGACGTCCATTAAGACGCCTATCACTGACCCCACATCATAGGCAGTGTCGATTGGATTTTTGCCGACCTCGGGCAAGCTGGAGTGTGATCGACTGGAGGCGTCTGATCTTCAGCGATGAACCCCGATTCAGCTCAATGCTGATGACCAGCGCATACGCGTGTGGAGGCGGCCAGGCCGATCCGGCATTTGTTGTCGAGAGGCATACGGCGATTACACAAGGTGTGACAGTGTGGGGAGCGATTTGTTGGGACACACGATCACCTTTAGTCGTCCTTCAACACACTTTGACGGCACGCAGTTACGTGGACGAGATTTTAACGCCAGGTGTACTGCCTATGCTATCAAGTCGTCCAGGTGCCATTTATCAGCAAGACAACGCTTGTCCACATACTGCGCGACTCTCCCAACAATGTCTTCAAGGATATGACGTACTCCCATGGTCTGCCAGGTCACCAGACCTCTCACCAATAGAGCACGTGTGGGACGTGCTTGGAAGGCAACTGCAGCCGTCCCGGAATACTGGTGAATTAACTGCCCAGTTGCAAAGATTATGGCATGATCTTCCGCAGGAGGTCATAGGAGACCTCATTCATTCGATGCCACGTCGTGTTTCGGCTTGTATATTTGCCAGAGGTTGATTTACTTCTTACTGATTTGTAACCTTTTTCATGCCATATCTTCTTAATAAAACAGTCTGTTCTTCTGAATTTGTAATCATTTGCTTATCTCTACATACATGTTAAGTTTCGTGGTAGTAGCTCGTTTCCTTCTGGGTGCATATATTTTTTTGTGACAGAGTGTATATTTATATGTTCTGCAGAATATAATAAGAAATTAATATTCTGAAATTACTGATCGACAATTCAAAACACTAATTTATCTAATACTGTATACATTAATACAACAAACAATTACATAATACACAATACCCTACTGATAGCTTTTTTTCCCCAATGCGCCAGCCACTTGTCTTGAAGATATTCGCCACACGATTTTGCGGGTTACTTCTTTTGGGGCCACTATATAGGGGAACAAACATTGCTGCTTTTGGGGATACAATAGAGGAACGTTCTTGCCATAGCTAGCAATCGAACACGGACCCATTCCGTGAGTCTCGGGACGCTAAGCCCCATATGATGTGGGCGGAGTAGGCAATGAAAGTAATATAAAGAGAACGTCCTCAAAATTTCACAACTGTAAACACACACAGCAGATTTTAAAAAAATCTTTTTTCACTACTATCGCCAGCAATTTTTACATTTCAAAAAATAATTAAAAAAATTTTGCACTGAATAAACACAAGATTAAAGACTACGAAATGCTCTCTATTTATCAGATTTTTATGCATGGTCTAATAGCAACGTACGAATAGTTAGTCAGAAAGATATCAATTTCGTTTCATTTATGCAAACCGAGTTCTACTTACATAAAGAAAAGACGGGCTCAAACATTTATTTCGACTAAATCCTTTTCGACAGTTACTAAATTCTTATATTGGATTTTTTACATAATGTCACTCAAATACCACTCGAAAAACTGGAGATCTAAATTACTGCTATGTATATGCTATTTCTTGTAAAATGAAACACTATGAAGGAATAACTTTCTTGTAAATATATATATATATATATGTATGTGCACACGCATAAAACAAAAATTAACAAACAGTCCGTTAAAAGGAACACGCGAGATTCTTATTTATAAGTGCAATATTTTGCGGAGTTAGAAACGATACAGGAGATATGGGAAAATCACTAATCACAAATGCAATATTTTGTGGATTGAAAATTAAACAGAGAAAACGCTTCTGATTAAAACAAGAAAGTAAAATGGAAAAGCCTACACTCGAGGACAGAAAAAACTACAAACCCAATTTATCCCTAAACTAAACTCTCAAGCAATATCGATAAATTATATAACAACTGAAAATGAATAATGAAATTTTCCCCGCCGTTTTATTAATTTATTCTTTAGAGCTCTATACCTGATTAATGACTCTGTATGTCTCTTATATCAAAACTGCCGACAAATACGGCTGCATTTAAACGAATTACACCCAAGAAAGCTTCGGTTGCAACAAAACGTGAGTATTCCATCAAGTTTGCACACACACACACACACACACATATATATATATATATATATATATATATATATATATATATATATATATATATATATATATATATATATATATATATATATACAGTTAGTGAAACTTCTCTATGGCGGCTAGTAATAGTTCAGAAAAAAAATGGCAGTTCTGATGGCCGTCTAAAAGAGTTTTCTTCCGTAACACTGCCACTATAGAATCTTCGTTTCGAATAAAATATAGCCGTGTAGAGGGGTGGCCGGCTAGAGAAGTTTCACTGTGTATATATGTATATATATATATATATATATATGTGTGTGTGTGTGTGCCCACACAGAGAGAGAGAGAGAGACAGATATATATATATATATATATATATATATATATATATATATATAGATAGATAGATAGATAGATAGATAGAGAGAGAGAGAGAGAGAGGGAGGAATGTAAAAATTTTAGCCAGCTGTAATCACTATGGAAGAAGATTAATTTATTTCGAGAATAGTTTGACGTCATCTCCAGATAAATTAATTTACCCTCAGTATATGTCAGTATAAATGTCAGTTGTGGGCGGTAAAATGAAAGTAATGCCTTTCCGCCATACTTTAATAAGTCACTGCACACATCTCTCGTTAAAACTTTTGAAATCTCGTTTCAAGTTTAAAACGAGTATCAAGACAGTTTATCAGTCATCCCATAATATCAAGAATTCTGCGCTTAATATATCTCACTCGAGCACACCATTAAATCACTTGAGCAGTCTAGTTTCGCGTTTATATTTCGTTAATCCAAGTTCTTATGTGCCACACTTAAATAAAATTCAGCAGTTATTGAGAATTAATGGAAAGAATACGGCAAGAAGGATGTCTTCTTAATTTTAGAAGTCAGGAAGGAACACAGCTGTACTAATTATTTTATATCATTACCCACATATTTGAATATTTCCCTTCTTAATTAGAATTTTTTTATTACTATTCAAATTAATGGAGGTAAAACATAAAAAAATGTGCTTTCTATTTGAAAATCAGCAACAGCTCAAAAAATATTTCTGTATGGAAAGGGATAGAACTGTTAAATGAAAAGCGATGGAACACGGTCTTTCCAGTGATAAATGTTCCATATTTTGAAATTTGAGTTCCAGTCAGACCTCAGGCAGTAATGTAATTGTAAGTTTCATTGTCTCGTCAATATAGTTAAATTTTTTAACTAGTCTAAAAATACTCACAGTTGATCACTGTTTACGCTGAGCAATGACGAAAAATTCGTTTGCAATCATTGATATTTTTAACTCGGAATATTCAATATTTATTTTAGATTCTTCTGTGATTTTTTTTTACGAACGCAAAATGCTACAAACGAAGGAAAACACACAAATAGAGACTAAGATGATGAGATTTGAAAACACAAAATTACAACAACCGAGATATTGATAGGAGAGGTCTATTAGACGGAGTCTCTACGACGTCATAGAAGAAATAGTGATAGCGGAAACACAGAAAATAAAAGACTATAAAATCGTGGGATAGTTTCATGAAAATTTGCATCACCAAGGGCAATAGGAAGACGCTTTATGGCAGTCTGGTCTGCTAAGTGGAGATTTTTAGATATCGCCAAATTGGAGGAAAGGTAATGTCACAGGAGCACGCCAGGAAAATATATTAATATTTTTCGCTTTTACGGTAGTCGACAAAGCAATAGCCATATAATATATTCCTTATTTTGTTCTTACGGATTCATACAACTGTACCAAAGTCATAAAGTAGAAATGAATCATCACACGATACGAGCAAATTTCCTACGGAGTCGCTGCAAGTCTACCGGATAAAAAGTGTCTGGAAGGTACTCACATCCTTCTCTTTAAATACGCTAACATAAAAAGGACATTTAAAAATGTGGTCGAGTAAGAATAACTTTTCCAATAAAATGCATATAACCATTCAGTTATCAGTTTGTTTGTTTGTTTGTTTGTTTTTAACCAACGCTTTCAAAATTACTCAACACCTTACAACCGCAGTGTTAAAACCTCCGCGCCCTGGGATAATTTTCGCGATTTCGTGAAGTACACTAGACACCATTGAAAGTCACATAACATTTGAGGTTGTCGCCGGAATTAAATATTTTTTTTTTGATTTATACAAACCGTTATCAGCAATTCCAATGCATAGGCCTATACTACTTTCATAAATAATATACAATTAACATAACAGAATTCTACTTTAAAAACATAAGGAATACGCGTGGCATATGAATTAGCTAGTTGCGAATTAGTAAGAGAATGAAATTATTGCGACTCCCAGAAAATACACAAACGAAGCAAACACTGAATATTCAGTTGTCCACACATAAAAGTGTTAAGTCATTGCAAAACAGTACCCGGTTCCTGGTAAGCGAGCCGTTCCAAATTTCTTATAAACACAACTCTTTAATAATCTGTCATTAAGGTGAAGAAAGTAAAAGCTCTCAAAACTAAAAAAATAATTCGGATCATTAAATTTGGTCTCAAACACTTCGAACAGGCTTTTGAAGAATTCTCTTCCAGAAGGAATCACCCTTCGACTGATGATCCATTTAGAATTATAGACCATATTTAAAAAAATGTAACGAGGACCAAAATACAGATAACTGACACATTATGTTGATAACAAGGCTTTTAGTAAATATGGAAAATATTGACCAAAACTTATATTCCTGAAAAAAACCTGACAGGTGTTTATCATACCCTTATTGAAAACCTTAAGCAATCTGATGAGTCAGTGCATATTAGGTAAAGCTGAGAATGCACATAATTTCATAGAAAACGTCTATAGCATTCAGTCTAGTAATGAAAAATGCCAAGAACGGGGTTAGGAACTCATATTTTTCAACTTTAATTTCTCACACGTTATCCCATAAGGTAAGTTAGGGTAACTGGGCCATAGATTTTCAACTTTTATGTATACTATACTTTTAACACATTAAAATTATACTAACGTGTGAAATTTTCAAAAATCTTTGTATTGCATACATTTTAGTAAGTCTTAGAGAGTGTGTTTAAGCTAAGATATTGATTTTTATTATATATATATATATATATATATATATATATTGTATATATTTTTAAATACAGGTGGGCCCAGTTCCCCTGATAAATGGGGTAAGTGAACGACCCAGGTCTATTTCTCATAAGAAACAACAGAATCAGTGACTGGGTAGCTGTCCAATGCTTGTATATCTAGAAAAAGAAACTGGCATTCGGTACAGATCCTGTGGGTTAAAGTTAGTCCCACTGTTGGGCCAACAGAGTCCCACTGTTGGCATGGATGTTTGTAGCCGTTCGGGATCGGCTTTAAGCAGTAGGTCCCGGTCTAATTAGCCCTCGTGTAGCAAAAAGTTGACTCTAAACCAAACCAAACTAGAAAAAGAAAAAAATTTCTACCCCCATTTAAAAATAATTTTTAAAGCAATTACTAATGTTGTAAGATAGATTGTTGTAAGATAGACCAGTGTTGCCACAACAGAGTGGAATTCCCACCTAATATGTAAAGGAAAAATCTGAGAGAGGATGGTCCAGTTACCCCATGGGCCCAGTTACACCAACTTACTTTACTTTTTGAAGCCTGTGAGACTGGTTCTTGGCCTGTCCACTTTTTCTCTTTTTTCAAATCGATGATACTGATTTTTTTTCATTTTGTCCTATTTGGTTAACTATTCAGAGGTCATCTAATTAACTGTTCCAAGACCAGCATTTGAACACGGCATCCTAACATCAAGGCTAGTATTCTACCAGCTGAGCAATGCCACTGAATAGAAGAAATAATGGGGCGCAGTGGCCCAGTTGCAAGAGCAGCGGGCTAGTGATCTGAAAGTCACTGGTTCGATGCTCGTCTCTGACGAATCCACTGCCGTGTACACTAATGGCGGCTGGTGCACGTAAAATCTGTCGTGGCTGCAATGTTCTCAAAATTACCTTTGGAGCTGTGGGGTCAAGTGTTCTGGTCTCGTCACCTGATTCGGTTCAAAATTACGGAACTGGTCCTTTGGCCACGTCGGACTCGACCCTTGTGGTGCCAGTCAAAACAGGAGCCGCACCTTCATCGCCCATAGCCTTCGGGATTTGATCTGATGTTGCTGTCGGTCAAGTGGCATAAGCAACAACAACAGAAGAAATAATTACTTTGAATGCTGTCTTCCAAACAACCCATCGGGATTAATTTTGAATGCTTGAAAACTCGCTGATATCTTGATTCATACGAACCTAGAAATCTATGTTTAAAATGATGTATGAGTTTTTACTTCTATAGATCCAAAATAGTATTATTGAATTTTAAACATGCCTGTGATCTAAATTCAGAGCCAGCACAGGATTTTGTTGCTTCATTCGTCACTAAAAAAATTGTTAGAAAGGATTTGGTAAAGCTAAATCAAATACAATTTTTTAGCTACACTATATCAGGGGTGGTTGGAAAGTTAAACAAAAATCACTCGAAGTCAAATTTAAAATTCAAACATATTTGATATAGGAAACCTCCTCGGAGTTAGTTATCCACACAGGAAACTCACACACAAAACCGATAATTCATAGAATCAGATGTACATTGAATTTTAACAAAGTTCTAACAGCGAAATTCTCTGAACAAAATTTACAGCTTAAACAAATATTATTATGAGTAAATTTAAATTTATAAAATAACACAAACCAACTTTTACTCCAATATAGATTTAAGCAAATAGGAAATTCATGAAAAAAATTATTCAAATATAGTTTTTTGTTAAAAAATTAAAGACATTATTTACCCATTCCTTCATTACAACCATGACATAAGTTCATAGATTTAAGTTCAGAGCGAAAATGGAAGCAAAAGAATTGATATATAATTCGCGTAAGCAATAAAATTTTGTTGTTACTTTACAAAATACTGAGCAATCAATTAAACGGAAATGGATAAAATATATGCTCTCATTTTAACATTACAACTTCTGAGAGATTCTTTAGTCCTACATACTATAGGTAGTAAATAACCAGAAGATATTACAGACTTACATTTTCTAATAAAAAAAAGCACAGAAAAATTCAATCACGGAGGACAGGGCTGAACACTTGTAAAGGTATAAAGCTTAATTTAAGATAAAAAAGATTAAGATAAAAAAGAGTAATTAACAAAAGTTAAACAGAGCATTCACACACATTCATAGACTATCCTCATTAAAACCCTCTTAACGACACCAAACAATATACTAGGTCCCATACTGTTGTTTGAATATGCGGGAGATGATATACGTATGCTGGAGAGAAATATCCAAAAGTTTCGAATTATTTTCCCTTTAGTGTACTTCTCGGCTGTGTCCTGCAGAGGAGCCCATACTACAGGTGTATAGCTACTGTTTACACTGAAGATGCATATCTTTCCATAGGAGACCCCTCTTATCAGGATGTGTTCCAAGCATTTAACTCATGTGAGGATTGTATTCAATTGCACATTAAACGGCTCATTCCTGAAGGGCGTCTCTTCTGCATTATTCGCAAATTATAATATACTAATCTTGTTTCCAGCTTTAAGTAGAGATGAAAATGACACATTAAAACAAAATGTATTACAAAATAGGCTTTAATTTTGAGTTTCTTCGTACTTTTATGTGAATACAAAATATGTGTCTGTCCTCAGATTTAATTCCCTATTTAGATTAAGGATAACGCTCTCGAAACTTCAATAATAATCTGGCAGTAATATTTCAGTAAAAGAGAAATATAACTACGCATGATAGTATATAGAAAAAATTACTTTAAAAACAAAATATATAAATAAATTATAATAAAGGAATTTCAAAATTAGATATAAATATTTATATAATAAGGCAGTTAGACATCTTTATAGCTGTTTCAGTAGATATATGCATCCAGATACTCATTTTCTAATTGAATCCGTAGAATGTTATGGAATCTCTTAGCAGTTTTTTCTCTTCACCAGAAACAGTTCTCCGTCGGGTTACTCAAACTCACCAATATCTACTGACCGTGCTCCATTTGAGATTGACTATCAATATAAAAGCTTCTCCAGTTCACAAAATGGCAAAAATGTTTGAAACTAGTTTCAGACACTGTTGGTTGTTTTAGGTCGAGGCAGAGAAGAGCCCCAATTTAGAAGCGAACGTTTTAGCCTGATTGTGGAGTTAAGAGGCCTTTGGGTCATTATTATGTTATCACCTTAATCTACTACAAACTGAAAGCCAAATATTCTCAAAGACAATATAAGGGCTATCACGATCCCAACAGATCAGCCGTTTTGGCATTAAATAAGACAAAACATTTAGAGAAACATTTCCAAATCTAGGAAATGATTCCACCAGCATGGAACCCGAACCTTAGAAAAACTGTAGACCATTACACACACCTGCATTAATGCGCCCATGCATGCACTCGTGAACAAATGTGATACCAATACTGTGAAATATAGTAGTTACGTAAAAAAATACCATGATTATTAAAAAACTGCGCCTTGAAATCAAAAGAATTTTAAAAGTAAACTTCTCTGATTTGTAGGTATTTAAATGACCTCATTTAATAATAAATTTTATTAAATAGAAAAGTTAATTAAATAAAAAGTTTATTATATTTCATACCAAGAACTAAAAACAACAAACCATGTATTATTTTTTTTTTCTAATACGGTAGACATTCCTCCAGAGACATTCGCTCAAACACACACCGCGATATTGTTGACTACTTTATTATAAAAGCACCATTAAGGTAAGCTTACATTGCTGGTAAGCTTACATTGCTCTTTATGAGGGAGCGACACAGGAACGCCCAAGCCTTAGTCGGGATTCGCACCCAAGACCTTATGACACTATCCACTATACTTTGTGGGTGGCTTAATTCCATTATTCAGATAAAATATATTTCAAGCTAATCCAAATTTAAGATTTTTAAATAAAATTCAAAACCTGTTAGAGAACATATTATGGGAATGAATAACTGGAGTTCGTCAAATTCAATCTGGAGAACATGAACCCCCACTCTAATCTACAAAACTGTGAAATTTCTCGTATAATAACAATTGAATGTAAATATAAGATGCATATTGCAGAGATGAACAAATAACGATGTATTAAAATGCATTCATATAGGTTCTTAATAATTTGCTTATAATCGAGATTACAAGTTTTATAGATTTTTTATCAACTAATAACAGAACCTTGAATTACGTAAAAAATTTTGCAAGACTCACATCGTCTGTCGCCTGTAGTTTGCTTTCCGATAACAAGTTAATCATAGTGACAAAAACCCTTTTACAGGCTAATAAAAAAGCGTTACCTCACTTCAAATCTTCACATGACGTATAACAAACAGATAATGCTCGATAAAGTTCCAGGTGACATTAATACGAAGTGCTGGCTCTTTAAGCCAGCAAAAGGTTTTCGCAGATTTGTTAAAAGCTACAAGGCATTTCAAGATTCTTTTATGCATTGTAAAATGTAGTGAAAGCATAAGAAAAGGCCTTTTACATAAGTTTAAAAGATTGTTAGAAAAGGGAAACGTACGCAATAAAAATATATTTATGGTAAAGAGGGGAAAACGTTGGAGAATAGCTCGGTGTCCTTTGACTCAGTAATCGATGAATTAGCCCCATAAGAAAGGCCCAGTAGTAAGCTAGAATCGCGGCTAGTTAAAAGACCCCCCATGATAAAAGAGTTGCGTTGGACGAGGGTCAGTCGAAAAAGCCCCTTTAGAATAAGGAATAAGAATTGAAAGGATTGTAGTGAAATTTACACAACAGTAGCAGTATTGTCGGATCATGGTCAGGAAAAGATGTTATAAAACTGACCAGGTGTTAGAAATAAATATAAGAAAATGTAGAAAGGAGCAGGGGAAAAATGTGAAAGAATATGAAAATGTTTAGTATAGGTCCAATGAGAAGTGTGATTTTAATAAAAGAGAAATATTAGGGCTACTAGAAAAGGGTTTTAAGACGTAGGTGGAGTTTATATGGAGAAGAAAATACTGTGATTGGAAGGTGAAAACATGTATGCAAAAGTTGAGATAAATATTAAGGGGTAGAAATGATACAGAGAGAGAAAAAGTTTTCAGAGAGATAGAGACAGAGTGTGCAGAGGATATAGAGGTGTGCAGAGGGCGAATAGCCTACGGGCTTGCCCTGTGGTGGACTCTCGAGTCCACCCTGCCCCTTTACCTACAACCAGGAGCGAAAAAGATGGAACAATGTTAATGTTCCCGTAGCAACGCCGAATTGGGGTAAGTCAGTCTCTACATTTCTGTTGCCTGTTGACAGTACTATTTTAAGATTTAAATTTAAATTAAAGTCCCGTAAATGATACATACCTTGTTTTATCCGGTGAGGACCCAAATTGTTATTTGAAAGAACATTATTTATCATTCATGTAATTATGTGAAAAATCATTTTAATACTGTAATTTAACTGTTTATTTGTGTAATAAATATTCGTTGTTAATTTTGTAAATATTGGTCCTTATCATTTATAAAACATTTAAGTCGTGTCTAATCTTTTCTACAGTATTTACATGCTGGGGTTAAAACGAACCTGGGTAATTAAGTAATGGGTAATAAGTAATCAAACCCTGTGAATATTTTAACTTAAATATGTTAAAACCTATAATCGGTAAAACGCCCCAGCAAATGGTTATTAATGAGTGAATTTAACATAATAATGAATAGGCATGGGGAATAATGAATGAATTTTGATTTTCTGAAAATTGTCTCCTATAAGAGGAGAACAGATGAAATTCACAATCGCTTCACTTACAATTAACTCTCTGGTTCGTAAATTTATAAGACGATATTTGATCGTTGCGGACAGATAACGGAGAACAGTGAAGAATGGAATTTTTTCGAAATTTCCCACGCGAGAATCGCGATATTCTGAAATTCGTTCTCATGAATGGAGATGCGAACGCACCTCTTAGCGTTATCTTTTATTTTTTCAATTTTTTTTCTTGTTCTTACATACGTTTCTTTCTTTTGCTATTTATTATTTATATATGTTTATTATTATTGTTTGATTTCAAATTGTTATTAATTAATTTCTTTTTGTAAATACTTAATGCATTTTAAATTAGACAATTATCTGTCGTTTCTTAGCCTTAACTTTAATCGAATGTCAATTGTCATGTCAATAAGAGAGTTATAACACATAATTTTTTTTCTCTCTCGTCATAATTTTCCCTATCATTATACTAGGGTTTTCTTTTATTTTTTGTAAAAAAAATCGAAATATACAATTTCTCTCCTTCCTTTTGCTTTTAATTACTCATCTCATGTTTCAAAAATTTAGTTTGCATTTTTGTTTAACTCTAAAATAACAAATCAAAAACAAAATAAATTTTAAAATTTTGGATGTAACTTCTAATATATCTTGTTTTGGCGGACTGATCACCTGTCATTGTTGTTCGTATATATAGATTTTGCGTTCACTTTCTTTATTATAAATATTTTTTTTTTCTCTAACACAGTACATGAATGCATAAACAGGCATTCTACAGAAATGTGTATATATAATGTGTGTATAATAATAGTAGTATTATTAATAATGATAATAATGAGGATGTGTTACAATATCATTAGATATTTGGTTGTTTTATACAAAGGTATGCCATAATAGATATTCATTTAGATAATTAATCATTTTTTTCCCTAATTCTTTATGAATATAAGAGGAAATTTTTATATTTTACATTATAAGAGAATAATGTCTTAATTTAATGACTAACAATTATTAATTATACAGTTATTTTAATTTTACCCTTTAAACGACTAAGAATTTTTTTTGTACTGTCAATTCAACATGAATTGTAAGATAGACTTTACCCTATAGCTCAATGTTGTCTACTTTTGGTGCTTTCCTGGCTACCACAATTTTTGTTTAACCTTTCAAGTTACTGTTTAAAGCTCTCATCATGAAGTCACATGAGTGATGTTGCTCTAGTAGCGCAAGAACTTTAAAAAAAAAAAAATCTCCACATTGTGGCCGAGTTTTAAGGCCAGCAGTGTCGTGTACGAGTTATTCGTCGATTCATCGGGCGAGTGGTTCATGTCACGGAGAGTGAGAGTGATTGCAGTCTCCTACGTTTTACGACGATTTCTAGATTTTGCTGAATGTGCGACAGTGTTTGCTTTCATCTACAGAGGGAAGTGCATCTTCTTCATCTTCATACATGCCTGTAGTAATCGACAGCGGCGCTCGTTTCATCGGCTGTGCGTTTGCAGATCTTCTTCAAGGGCTTGGTCTTCACTGATAAATCAATGCTCCACTCTAAATTTGCCCCTTCCGAGGTCGACGTAAGCGGGGTTTACAATCGTTTTTTTTCAGTGCACGAAATGAACTTACCTGTGAGCCAGTCGCAATAGCGGTCGTTTCATACTTTCGTGTATGAGTGTTATCCAAATCTTTAGGTCCTACGATTGCACTGTGGACGTTGCTGGAGCAATTCGAAGTGGTCCACGGACAATTTTCCCGTCCAAGAACTTTATGTGTTCACCAGAACGTAGCTCTTAATCCGTTAACACTTCATCTTAGATAATTTCAGAATTTTCAGTTGTGATTGCTGTCATTTCAAGAACTTTATATTACCTAGAACACTTAGCCTTCCAGTGAAACCGACGTTTCGTACAAGTCTTCTCAACAATCACTTTCTGATGTTGTTTATCCCGTTAAATATATACTCAGGACATTAATTATTTTAAATTCATTTCTCTATTTTAAACCAGTTATTTTTATTTTCACTTTATATATTTATATTATGATGCTCTAATTCTTATACCCATTTCTTTTGTATACCTTCAGCTCAAGAATTAGCATTAATTATTTTTAGGAATGAAATGTTATTTATGAGGAAGTGCTATTTAGGAAGGTTATCAGTATTGAATTTACTAAGAATTTTGTTTCATTATGGTTGGCATTGCATACTTCGTCTATGCTATTGGCAATTATTTTCCAAGCATTTACGCTGTGGAAAATAATTTTTTTTTATTATATATATATAACTCAGTATTATCTGTTTCATTTATTTTTTTTCAAGCAACTCCTATATATTATGATTAGGCTAATTTTTAAACTAATTTTTTTTGTGTCTTTCTCAAGCCCAAGAGTTACTTTTACTTATATTTTAGGTACAAAATGTTATTTAGGTTGGTTACCAGTATGCATATATGCTACGAGTTGCTTCTAGTAAGCTTATTTTAACATTGGTTATATCAATTTTTTTTTTCAGCAACTCAAATTTTGTGTCTGGGCATTATTTATAATTTTATTGTACTCTTATAATTTATTCATTCTTATTTATGCTTTATATTATATTACTACTGGATAATTTTCCCCTATATTAATACCTATTTTTTGAACACTTTAAGCACAAGTGTTACAATCAGGATTAATTTTGGAAAAAGAAGCCATTTATCTTGGTTGAAAGTGTTAAATTGTACTAAGAATATTATCCTAACGAGTCTACTTTTACATTGATTAGAATTTGATAATTTTTTTTTGTGTGTGTTGTATATATATAACCTGGCATTTTTGTGCTATATATGTATGTTTATCATTTAAATTTGGGTCCTCCACCAGTTAGTAGTAGGTCTCTCAACCAATTAGGTATTAAATCTAAAATCGGGAGTTACAACTTTTTTTTTCTTTTTTTTTTTAAATTTTTTTTTCTTTTTCTGAGACTTTTGTGAGTATTGCTGGCTCTTTAAGCCAGCAAAAGGTTTTCGCAGATTTGTTAAAAGCTACAAGGCATTTCAAGATTCTTTTATGCATTGTAAAATGTAGTGAAAGCATAAGAAAAGGCCTTTTACATAAGTTTAAAAGATTGTTAGAAAAGGGAAACGTACGCAATAAAAATATATTTATGGTAAAGAGGGGAAAACGTTGGAGAATAGCTCGGTGTCCTTTGACTCAGTAATCGATGAATTAGCCCCATAAGAAAGGCCCAGTAGTAAGCTAGAATCGCGGCTAGTTAAAAGACCCCCCATGATAAAAGAGTTGCGTTGGACGAGGGTCAGTCGAAAAAGCCCCTTTAGAATAAGGAATAAGAATTGAAAGGATTGTAGTGAAATTTACACAACAGTAGCAGTATTGTCGGATCATGGTCAGGAAAAGATGTTATAAAACTGACCAGGTGTTAGAAATAAATATAAGAAAATGTAGAAAGGAGCAGGGGAAAAATGTGAAAGAATATGAAAATGTTTAGTATAGGTCCAATGAGAAGTGTGATTTTAATAAAAGAGAAATATTAGGGCCACTAGAAAAGGGTTTTAAGACGTAGGTGGAGTTTATATGGAGAAGAAAATACTGTGATTGGAAGGTGAAAACATGTATGCAAAAGTTGAGATAAATATTAAGGGGTAGAAATGATACAGAGAGAGAAAAAGTTTTCAGAGAGATAGAGACAGAGTGTGCAGAGGATATAGAGGTGTGCAGAGGGCGAATAGCCTACGGGCTTGCCCTGTGGTGGACTCTCGAGTCCACCCTGCCCCTTTACCTACAACCAGGAGCGAAAAAGATGGAACAATGTTAATGTTCCCGTAGCAACGCCGAATTGGGGTAAGTCAGTCTCTACATTTCTGTTGCCTGTTGACAGTACTATTTTAAGATTTAAATTTAAATTAAAGTCCCGTAAATGATACATACCTTGTTTTATCCGGTGAGGACCCAAATTGTTATTTGAAAGAACATTATTTATCATTCATGTAATTATGTGAAAAATCATTTTAATACTGTAATTTAACTGTTTATTTGTGTAATAAATATTCGTTGTTAATTTTGTAAATATTGGTCCTTATCATTTATAAAACATTTAAGTCGTGTCTAATCTTTTCTACAGTATTTACATGCTGGGGTTAAAACGAACCTGGGTAATTAAGTAATGGGTAATAACTAATAAGTAATCAAACCCTGTGAATATTTTAACTTAAATATGTTAAAACCTATAATCGGTAAAACGCCCCAGCAGAAGCACTGATTCATAATACAAAAAGAACGCCTAACCTGATGCGACATAAAAAGATATTTACACAAAGTATAAACTGAGGTTTAAAAGGTTTTTGTGTGGTAGAAACAAAAATATTAATTTAGTAAATGCAACTATTGTTTGTTGATAATCGGCAATGCTCCAGGAAAATGGTTTCTGCTTCAGATGGTTAAATAACATAAATATACACTGCTCAGAAGAAAAGGAAATTTCTTAATAAAAAATATTTCGCAATAATTTAAGACTACAACGCATATTTAATGATAAAATAAGGTACGATAGAAAAATTTAATAACATCGCTAACAAACGCACTTGCTACCAAAGCTTACTTCTCCTAATAAGTTGAAAGTCCCACTAAAAACATTTTCTATGAGTCTCATACACTGGAAAAATATTTTGTATCAAAACGTGGTAGGATGGTTTATGGAGCGTTTCGATCTTCTTTCAATATGCAAGACCTATACGAACAGAAAGGCAAAAAGGAAAAGTATTAAAAATTTTCCTAACCATAACAGTACGAAGTACTTATACATATAGCACTCTACCTTGAAGGCATTATAGATTGCTTAAAAAATAAAGAGCTTATTCTCCATATAAAATTGCTGATTGCGTTGCAAACATAGAAATCAACCCGAATTTACTTAAACACGTAACAATTAGAAAAAAAATGGAAGAAAAAAACATAGCTATAGCTTTCACAGTTCAGATTATAAAAAAAAGTGAAATACACCGCGGGTAATAATTTCTCTCTCAGACATTACAAACAATGCAACAAAAAGATTTTTTGAAACTAAAATACAGACCTCGGAGAATAAATTAAAAAAAAGTGTCTGGAAAGAATTTAGTTTGCTTATCAATAGATTGAAACATCGATTGGTAACCGAACTATATTCTTTACAGATAACTATTTTTTTAATTTATTCTTATAAATTCATATTAAAAAGGTAAAATTAATTTTTTTAACAATAGAGTAAAATATGTTTGTTTATACTGTTTTACCAGAACAGTATAAACAGATTACCAGAATAGATTTATCGGAAAATAAATAATTTTCAAAAATTGTTTTCCTAGATCTGTTCTAAAAATTGAAGAAATGCATCATAATTTATACGGCAAATAGAAATGTTTACATCCCAGTTATTAAAGTTAAGTTCTCCAGAACAATAAAATAATTTAAAGAAAAAATAGCTTCACAATGGCGAGAAAAGACAACGTCTTTTCATGACATGTGGAACTGAAAGAGTCACACAAGGACGAGTATGTTTAGGTAGCTTGGCTGCCTTGTTTCAGAAACAGATTCTCTCAGAAATCGAAATGTACGAGAGAGAGACTTTATGAAAATAAAACACAGCAGCTCACAAAAAAGAATAATGTACAAATAAAATATACACAGGCTAAGTGTGTTAAAACCCTACTCGTAACTATCAATTATTTATAGTGTCATGTAAGTAAGCCCAAATATTTAGTATATAAGAAA
Organism: Dolomedes plantarius; assembly: GCA_907164885.2. NCBI lineage: Eukaryota > Metazoa > Arthropoda > Arachnida > Araneae > Dolomedidae > Dolomedes > Dolomedes plantarius. The sequence continues at coordinate 85,429,765 of OU015496.1, read as the reverse complement.
CTGATTCTATTATTTTTCTCATGAAAAATAACATTTGCATCTTTTTATATTGGAGCTGAGTTAGTGATAACATTTCCCATTTCTTAAACTCAAGATACTCTACTCTGACAAAATCATTTACTGGTTCTGAAGAATTTCAAAATCAAATAACCGCGAAAATTTCGAGGGTAAATCCGTTAGCTTTCATCAGCTCCAACACAGATACGTTAGAAATTGGCTGGCAATTAACCTTTTAACACCAAGCATCAACCAAGCACTAAATCATTCTGCTGTTTATGAAATACTTCTAGGCTTGTTTACACAGGAACTTTTTCCGAGGCAGAAAAACGAGCACAGATGCTTGGTATCAAAACACTGAATAAAAACCAATTATAGCTAATGCTTGTCAAAAAAACTCATATGTTCCGAAATCTGGCATTAGTCAATGATACATTCGAGAGATAGCTATACGCATTTTCATTCAAGCCGTTGAATAAATGTTGCGTAAACAGAAACATTAATCACCAGTTGTGAACTCGTATTGTAGTTAATTGCGTCGTAAATAGTAATCGAACATTTATCATACACATATAAAAAAAACGAAATCAGATGTTCTCTATTTAATATGAGTGGACGTTGTCATATTACACTTGATTTTAAAACGTGGTAATCAAAATGATGGCAAATGATTTAAAATAAAGACATTAGGCTGCAGTGTAATAACTCTACTGGATTCCCTCACCTTAATGTTAACCTATGGAGAAAATGTGTCTACTATTTACAGCTACATTAATGCTGATAATCCAATAAAAAGGGTATTTTCAGATAGCCTGAACTTTTCTGCACCTTGCAACAGGATTCATTTTATAAATTTCTTTCACCAAAGGAATTTAAGAGCGTCTAAAACACACTAGAACAGATTTTTCCCCGAATGAATTAAATTTTAAAACATTTCCAGTTTTTTAAAACGAAACATGCCTCAAGGTGTAGAATTTCTTTCTCTATTACGGAGTAGAATTTAAAAAAAATCTTTAAATCCAAGCGGCAATCCAAGTCGGACACATTTTCTCCATAGGTTAACACTGAGGTGAGCGAATTCAATAGAGTTAGTACACAGAAGCCTTAATGAGATCTGAAACGAATTTCGTATATCTAGAATTAAAATTATTATCCACACTAAGAACATTTCGAAGTAAATGAATATGACTATTACTTGCCTCTGCCAACAGTCAGAGACTTTCAGGCATAGCTTTATTTCCTATTAATATTTAGCTATTATTTCTGTGATATTTATATGTGCAAAATTACTTTTTAAAAATATCCCCATAAATCAATTTTAAGCGTTGAACGCAATCTACAAAGGTTACTGCGAACTTAATATTTTCGCAATGAGGAGATTTATCCGCCAAGATCAAGGAGTGGTGTGAACAACCAATCAAACAGCTGGATTTAGGAGCAGAGCGAGCTGAAAATTTGTAATCAGGAAATTCATGTAGCGAGTATAAAAAGGATAAGAGAACATCTACCAGCATATTGACTAGAATTCCCAAGCTTTATGATAACAGGCTTGGGAATCTTAAATATGAATACCTGTATCTTTTGCCTGAACTCACCACCCACCCAAAATAAGATATACATTAGATGTGCCATCTGTAGGTAAGTAATGAAACAAAGGAGTTCATTTTATCAGTATGCAGATTCCTTCAGTGAAAAATGCGAAACTGCTAAGGAAGATGAGCTAAGAGCTTGCTGACTGGCAAGCGAAAGCGTGGGTATTTGCCTGAAAAGAGATGATGTAAAACTTTAATAGTTTTTGTATTACCTGTCTCACCTTGCCAGGTTGGAATACACTGTAAATGAAATTGTAAGGTTTGCGGGAGAACAGGATAGTATGAATTATTCACTTCACGAATCGATAATTTAAAAAACAAGAAATACGCGATGCGAAAAACATTTGCGATCCCGTTAATGTTTAATTGAAATTTTTTTTTTTAAAATGCTGTCTTGTCTAATAATACGTACCTTCTGACATCTTAAAACTAGGAAAACGCCGACATGATTTAGGAATTCTTGGGATTTCTGAAGGTATGGAGAAAACAACAAAGTAAAGGAAATAAATAAATAAACGAAATCGAGAGAGGGAGAAAATATAAATAAAGCTGCAGCATTCAGGCTAAATATTTTAAAACTGGCATTCAGTTATTAAAAAGGAACGACAGGATGGGAGAAGGTAGAAAAAGTAAAATAAAGGTTCAGAAAAATAATAAAAAGCTGGATACGTAATAAAAGGGAAAATGAAAGGGCGACAAGAAGATTGCGCATGCTCTGTTTACACGTCAAACTTCAGATCATAAGTTACCTGCGTTTTGCGTGTGTCCCGAAACAAAAATTCCCAGGGAAAGAAAAAAACCATGATCAGTATTATATACATGTATATGCATTTATAAATACGCATATACATGAAATTTTTATTTAAATTATAACACACAATAACACTCTTGACCGTTGTTAACTTGGACAACACAAAATCTATATATATAAAACAGTTTCGTAACTGACTGACTGGCTGACAGACCATAAAAATTCCTTTAAAATGAAATCTTTTTCGAATCTTTACCTCCATTTTCTGATTATTGGTGGATTTTTGAAGATTTATTTTTAGAATTTAATTTATTAAATGCTGATCACGTGATTTCTTTTTCTGGTACTTTAAATTAATTTTTCGTCACGCGCATAACAACAAAATGGACAAAAAAATTTTTTTTCCCTTGCTAACGCGGCAGACGATTGGAAATTATCCAAAAAAATATTTAAATACAGTAAAAGATATGTTCCTCAAACTGTACTATATTAACTGTTCTATATTCTTTAGAATGTTCTATTAGATTTAATTTGAATATTTTCTTCTACATTATTTAATCTATAAAAATATCCGTTACGATTTTTTTATAAATATATTTTTTTCGTTTTTTTACATCAATTGCATACATTGATAGTTGTATTTATTATAAATATATTTATACATATTTTTGGCATGAACTGCATACATTGCCCGTTGTATTTAATTTGAATGTACTCCGTGGTGAAGTACGGGTTTTCAGCTAGTTATTCATATGCAATAATACGGATATTACCAATAGGGAATTTCTATTTTTTTTCAATGTTCCTTTTTGTTTCGAGTTCTCGTCAACATTCATACGGGAGCATGCATTAACATGAACAGAGGGGGGGGGGGGAGTTATAGAAAGCACTAAAATGAAAACATGAATATCCAGCCTTCCTTGCAATTTTCATCGTACAGTTGTACCCAAGTTATCTAAAACGTTTAAACTTGGGGGGGGGGAGACGCATGATGCACAGAATTAGGTGGAATTAGTCAGTCACCAGCAGAAAGTCAAAGAAATTAATTTGCCGTCTATGTCCTGCTGAGACTACAATGAGGATGTAATCTAGATCGATGGCTGCTGATGAGTACGCAGCACTGGAAACGCTTATTTTAAAATGATTATTTAGTAATAAATTTGATTAAACATTTTCTGTCACAACAAATATACTTCTAATAAATATAGAAATGCACTAACCAGTTTAGAAATAAAAGTCCGTAGAATATCAGGACCTAAAAAGAAAAGTTGAAAAATATTATACAAAACATTAATACTCACAAAATATGATATTAAACATTTTAATATGTTCTTAACTAATTTTAAAGAAATAGAAATTTTCTCAAAGTAATTTTCTAACCTAATGAAAGTGTTATTTGAATGTATGAATTTCAGAAATATAACATTATAACTAGAACTTAGAATAAGAAATATATGCTGAAGCAGGCAATAGTGGTTGTAAACTCCAATGTCATAGAATAAATTGGAATAATTTACATCGATTTTGAGAACAGACCGGAGATGAAATATTAAAGTTCAATTGTTCTTAACTTGTATAAAGAGATATTTCAAAAGTTTAATTTTACTGTTAAAAATGATAAATGTAATAAGAGAAGATTCATTAAACAAATATGGAAAATCTGAAAAAAGAAATTTCCCAATGAATTATTCGAAAAATAACAATAAAGAACCAATATAGAACTAACAAAAAATAAGATACCGATGTTACATGCATAATGAACACACCACTTTAATGACATGAACCATAAATTATTGGGTTTTTATGAATTTTAAATTTCGGAAATACAAGAGGATGGTGATACATCTAAATAGGAATTTGACTTAATCAGAAACTATCCTCTCCCACAATTAAAGTTTATAAAAAAATTCATTCTGAACAAAAACATATTTCTTTTAGGTTTTTTTTATGTTACAGGGATTTTATTTCCGTTGTTAAAGGGACCTTCCCAGTTTTTTTCTGGTATATAAAAAATAATCAAATATTAGGTATTTTGTCAGATTATTTCCACTTTTCAGACGTAAATTTTCTGTGTTTGGCCGATAATACATTAACAAATTTAAATATTTGTTAGGATTTTCCATCTTAATTAGGTCTATTCTCAATCTTTTGTGATTTCGATGGTAACCGTTCGTACTTTTTTATACTTAAACTGAAAAAACATTGAAAACCTACAAATATAGTCATAAGTGTTATTTCTAGTGATATATCAGGAAAGTCTCATATTAAAAATTGGCCACCAGTTAATGATTATGAAGCCGACAACAGATATCCAAATTGTCATGTCTGACGAATCTAATTAAATTCACAAGATATTGCGTAATGATGCTGAAACTTAGTATCTCAAATTACGTCGGACAAAAATTTCCCTGCATAAAATTTACTAGGGTCAAGAGCAGAATCCGCAAAATCATAACATTTGTAACAATCCCAACACTTTTTTATTTTTTGTTGTAATCTATTTTATAATTATAAAATTCAAAATATATTCAAAGACTTTACAAAAGAAGTATTTCCACTTTCTCTAATATTAAATTCATTCACTTAGATTTCTATAGAGAAACGTTCTATAGAGAACATTCTATGGTTCTACAGAGAAACTATAAATCTAAATCACAATTATTCTGGCATGAATTTTATGCTATAGGATTGACAATTACTCAAATTGGGATTTCTATTAGCCTAGGGCAGTCTATTTTCCGGAATGAATGCTACCCTTGGAAAATGTTCGCAGAAATACAGGTCGCACAGATAAAAGCCTTAACGAAATTTCTGCGGCTTCTGGTGCGTTTGAAAACCAATTTACTGCACGAAACAAGTTCAAGTCACTTGGAACAAAATCTCACTCTGAAATAACGCTGGTTTTCCAAATTCGTGTTGAAGAGGTTCTCGGAGAATCGGTGTAGCAATAAGGTTCATTCTGCACAGCTTTGACAATTGAGACATACAAAATTTTAGAACAGCTGAATGGCAACACAATTAAACAACGTAAGTGTGTGTATTATTTAAAGGATTGGTCATATCTGTAGCTTAAAAAATGAAAGAGGGCTTTTCTATTTTATAACTAAGAAAATACATTAAAACTAATAAGCAAACATATCAACCGATAATATTAATCTCCAGCGGAGCATGTATTGTATATTAAAGCAGGTGATGGTAATTTATAAACGAAAGAGAACAACATTATAAGTAAATAGCACAAACATGTTCAAACTTCCTTTAACAGACTTAATTATTACTAGCTACAGTTTATCCACACAGAAAATTTTTGAATTTATATAAATTCAATGTTTCAGCCGATAGCCAGTATTAAATATACAAAAATATTTAGCATACTGTTTAAGGACTGAAAACTGAATCAGGATTTCTAAACCCCAAGCCGGCAAGTTTTACTTACATAACGATCCGAGCAATGTGAGGAACTGTTATATTTTTTTTATTTCATTTTTTCCTTTTTTTCCTTGAATATTAAAATTTCTAGACTTCCCACGCGCAAAGAAAGAATGAAATCATTGTTAACACGTAAAAAAATAACCAGTAAATTTTAACGACTTAATTTTCAATCCAAAAATTAAGTACTTTCCAGCTCTTTCACAGTCATTGTAAAAGTAGCTCAAATCAATCCGTTACGAATGGAAGGCATGCAACAGACGCTCAGCAACATCTGCAGAATAGTTATGCTCCAGACAAAACAAGCGAATGACGGACAGTTAAATTTTTACATAGCATATGCCACTCTAGACTATCCATATGTGGCAAAAGTTCCGTCAGCTGTATACTGTTAAAAGCGTAGCAAGAGTATCAGTTAAGTACATCTCTGAAATGAACAAATCTATAGTCGTTGGGTTATATTGATAAAAAAAAAATCTGTTGCGCAATCACTACTTTTTCACATAACTACGGAAAAATATACAAAGGTTGAATTGCATTAATTAAATACTTCAAAGAATAAAATTTACAGCAGTTGAGGATAACTTGAATACTAGTAATTTTTACTTGCTTAAGAAGCCTGATTCAACTTTGGCTGTAATATATTTTACTCTAGTTACACAGATATCCATAAGAGTCGTGATTTATCAAGACCTTAAATTTAACAAACGTTAGAATTAACGTTTAAATTTTTCTTAATTTTTATTACTAAAATGGACAAAAGTATAAAAATTGAGTGTTATTACTCACACATAAGCTATTATTTTTTCCCCATCGAAAATAGTTATTTTTCTGGGAATTATTTAAAAAAATAAAAGAAAACATTTTATAAATCCATAAACATAGAGAAAAAGCACTGAAAGTACGTTTACTTGGTTATTCTGCAAGAAAGTGCTATTAATAAAAAAATATATGCTAAGCTTTTTTTATTTAATAGATTTTTTTTTGCCTATTTCATGATATTAAATTTTTTTCCCTACATAACAATTATTTTCTTAAATGACGATGCATTATTTCAGGATTTAAATGAAGTTAGATAACACTGGAAATTTGAATACATGAAAAAAATAGCTATACTGCGTCCAAACAAACACCTTTTTATACTCTAAGAAATTTTCCCCTTTCATTCCAACAAGTTTTAGTTAATTTTAACGGTATTCAATTAAGCTTTGAATTCACCGTAACATGTTACAAATCTACGATTTTTATTTACTACAATGAACGACGATAACTAAGATGTGTCAAACTGTGTGAACAAATTTTTAGTCAAATTTTTCATATGCTGTATATAGTACTCGCATAATAGCGACTATGGGGTTTTTCTAGTTAATACTTTGTAACAGAATACCTATAACATGAAGTCTTATTATAAAATATTTTTAAAGATGGCAGAATCACCTCTTCTTAGAGAACCAAACTTTTCATACAATCTCGGACAAAACTGACAAATTCTCTCAAAATTGATGCCTCAGTATATTAAAGCCTCGTTTGTCGACATACATGTCGACTAGGGAGTAATTTGTCCCTTTTTTTTCTTACAAATAAAAATTAGGTAAAGCTGTACCGTCTACCTATGAGTATAACGTTTGTTATTATTGAAAACGTCACTTATTCAAAATAATTCGTTAGTCAATTTCTCCGAGCTTTGATTCAAAAATCGGCAGAGACGCGAGTTTTGGTTAAAATTAATAGAATATGGTTTTAGAAATTACGAATACCATCTCGCTTTTGAAATTTAAATACCTAAAAGAGGCTACAAACTACAGGCTAATCAAAAGTGAAGTTTCACATAGAGAAACAAAAATAATTCGAAGATAAACATGAGTTCTACTCGCTAATTAGACGACAAAAAAAAGAGTCACAATCCAAGCTAGCTACTTTATTCCAAAGAAACTTAAATACAAAATTTTTACCCGTCCCTCTGTTCATAGATAAGTCTTCTCATATTATGTGCAAGTATTCCTTTTTGGTCATGTCGTACTTTTGCTTTAATGAAGGAATCCCTGGATAAATTTTAATAACTTTGAAAATGATAGAGATAATGATCAAAGGCATAAAATCTTTGCTATAAATAACAACAGCAGCATTTATTAATAATACAAAAACAACAATAGGATAGATCATATTCTTTTATTTGTTTTGAAAGTCAAAAAAGATATCAAAAGATGAAAACTAATTTTAAGGGGCAACACGATTTTTGTTTGAAATGCGCGCACACACACATATCAAGTTTAAATCTAAATATATTATGACTACCAAAAACAAAGTTGATTAAGAAACAAAGTTGATAAAGAAAATGAATTCTTAAAACTCAAAATGCAAGACCATTAAATAAAATTTAAAAATATATCTTACAGTCACAATTGGACAGTGGAAATGTATTAACATTAAATTACATGGTGAGAAATTATTTAAAATAACCAAAACTCAATGTTTTCAAATACTGACCTTTTTATCACCGATGACAGAAATTTTCATCTGAGAGATTTTGCTCAAGTAGACATCATTTCACCAAAATTATATCATTTAACAAATAGAGGTTGCCATTCTTAGCGCTTCTTTCCTTGGAGCGGAGATCGAAGTGTTAGAGCATCCAGGAAAAGCCAACATTACACAAAAAAACTCGTACTATGAAAATTAATTATATAAGATCTTGTTCTCTTTTTTCTCATTATATTTTTTTTCTCGTGACATGATGCCATAACCATAAAAAGCCAGCCTATAGTTCCAGCCTACAGTTAAATATGTTAAAAGTGAACATAGTTTTGTGTCATAAAACTTCGTAAATTATAATCCTTAAAATGTCTAAAAACTGAAAACAAAGTCATGATAATTCTTTCTAACGTTAATATGACATTCAACATTGAAATGAAGCTGATATGATAACGTTGTTCCAACATTTTAAACTCCACGGAATATTTAAATGCAACATGATTTAAAAACAATATCAGATTCCTATATTTAAAAAAATCAATAAGTATTTGAAAACTTGTCAGCACCATAAACAACAAATTTAAACGCAAGAGAATGTACTTTTTCCATTCACTACTAATAAAATAAATCGGTTAGGAATTTAGTAACTACCTGAAGTCATCCTTTAAAACTGTTCTCTATATAATACCGTTATGATACTTGCTTTCTACAGTTATAAATAAATTCCTCATAATTTTGCTCTCTACCACTACATGCATGCATGCTAACAAGTACAATCCTACCTTATATACACGCAGGGCCTTTTTATCGCATGGGCAAATCGGGACTTTGCCTAGGGCCCCCTGATGCTAGGGGGCCCCAAAACCCCCTTGGTGTATCCACCTAGTACTTCTAATAGTATGGATAGTTCTTATTTTTATAAATGTTCGTAAGGGGGGGGGGCCCAAATAGCATCTGCCCAGGGGCCCTCAGCGTTCATAATCGGGCCCTGTATACACGCCCGCACACACATAGAGGGAGGAATTTATAAAAAAAATTGACAACCAATACCTATAATAAATTGTTAATATAAAGTTTGAATTTATTGGGATTTCTTTCATTTATAGGAACTTCACATATATTTTTTTAAAAATCCCTTTTATTTCATTCGTGTAAAACTCGAGCATATGTTTTCGAAATTCTCAGACCATTAGAAGAAAACTTTAATATCTCTTATGAAGACACAGAGAGAAAATATTACTCAAAAAGTATACTATTTGAGCCAATATTTTTGTAAATTTCTGATTATCCATGTCTTTCAAGAGATTGACGACGATTTTCATTCTAACAAAAATAAAAGAATAAAACAATTTAAAGTTCAAATTTTGCCATCATGCTGAAAATAATTTAAATTTATAGCTACCGCTAGAATTTAGGAGTTATTGAGCTTATTCTTAGGTTTCAAAATATTTAACAAGAAAAGAAATATTCTATTGATCCAAAGTTACCTTTTTTTTACTTTTTTGTCAAAACTTGATCTAAATTCTATTACGTAAAATTTTTGCATTTATCTCAGAATAAACTGATCGAGTTTTTACCTACGTGCAAATAAGCTTTACATATCTGAAGATTTTCATTTTATATAATGAAGAAGCGAAGGCAAAGGCAAAAACACGACTATACTCTCCAAAACAAACCATTTAAAATTTTAAATCGAGAGAAATGATTTCTGGACGTACGTTTCATCTAATTCAGCTGACACCTTCCTTCCTTAGCCCTTAAAAATATCCTAAACCTTATTGTCAAAGTACGAGTATGTCAAGGTACGAGTATTGTCCGGAAGTACGAGTATGTCAGGTAACTGCGTGTACCTTATACTTTACGCTCGTCTCTTATACATTTTCTAGATTATACACCAAGTGACTAATTGATTATGACCGATTGGTAATTTTTTTTCAAAATTAGCCATGACGTCACACTAATGTTGTTAAGGGGTGAGACTGGTAAAGAAATGCACTGCTGGAAAATCCTAGACATTTGAAATGTATTGCGTGAAAAGGAATGGGCAAATATGCGATTTAACGGACTTTGAACATGGAATGATTGTGGGTACTAGAAGCAGTGGAGCGAGAATTAGCGAAACTGCTTCGCTTGTCAAGTGTTCTAGAGCAGCTGTTGTTTATGTTTATAAAGAGTGGGCTACCAAACAAAAACAACAAAAGCAGGTATCACCTGATGCATGTGGTCATCACCGGCTACATGATGCTCCAGCTAAAAGGCGAGGTTTTCCAACTTGTCCAATCCAACAGCAGAGCAACAGTACGTCAAATTACAGCTAATTTTAATCAGAGACCAACTCCGATGAACTCTCAGCGGAATGTTCGCCACATATTGCACTATATCCAGTATGGAAGCCGAAGGCCTGTTGGAAAGCCATACCTGTCTGCAGCAAACAAAATCGAAGTTCGCAATATTATGGGTTTGGGTTTTGTGGCATTGTTTGGATCCTTTAATTCGTGTAAAACAACGTCTGAACGACAAAAGGTATTTAAATATTATCAAAGACCACTACATCAAGTTGTGTTAATGGTTTGCCCCACTGGAGATGAATACTTGCAGAACGCAAATGCTCCATGTCACAAAGCTGACATTATCCACAGATGATTTCAAAAGCATGATGGAGAATTTACCTAAGTTGTCCTCCAACCACCAGATCTAAATCCAATCGAGTATTCGTGAGATGGGGTCAAACGGGGCTCGGCAATTTAAAAATGGCACTCGGACATAAAATTTATTCAAGGCTATAATTTTGAGATGAAAATAATTTAAGGCATTGAAAGTTGCGTCATCATTAGATATACGCTCGAATTATTTTTATATTCGTGATTTAGTTATTTTTTATGGGAACATATGAAATACCTGAGAAAAAAGGCTTACCCTTTATCCCACATTAATTTTTAAGAAAGATAAAAGA